>QKWP01001779.1:28745-109325 GCA_003550325.1 Gigaspora rosea | reverse complement strand
TGATTCAAATATTTGAATTTGAATTTGATTTGAATTTGAATTTTTAATAGTAATTTTCAAATCAAATCAAATTTGGCCATATTCGAATTTGATCAAATCAAATATAGTCAAATTTGAATTTGAATTTGATCAAATATTTGATTCATTTGAAGATCAAATCAAATTGCGGAACCCTAATTTTTGCATATCTGATTGGTTGGGTTATTTGGTCCACAACCATCTGGCCAAAAATTTTTTATAGATTTGGGTAAAATAAAGTGGTTGTCAGTTCCGGGTTATACGAAGTAGCCGACCCATCCGGCGTGATCACGTGTTCACGTGCCAAATAGTGATCACGTGACCTTTTGCGATTTGATTGGCTGAAAGGCCAGATATATATAAGTTATATATCCAGAGATGCTAGAAATTCCCATAAACTCCTACTAGTTATCAGACACACACTGGTCTACTAAAGGTTTTAAATGTAACAGACCCGCATCTTTTATATGACCTTTTACGGTATTTCGATTGGAAGCAATAACAATATTCGAACTTCTGTACAAGTATTACAGTATTAAGGGAAGTGCCGTTTATTACGTAATTTATTTTTATTAGAAGGTCACCCTCCGTGATCTAATTAGCAGCCAATCATAATTTTTATATATAATATATAGACGTGATAGACTGCTAATCCCCCTCCCCCCTCTTGAAATTACGTAATAAACGGCACTTCCCTAAAAAACTATTTTTTACAAAAAAAGAAAGAATTATCAGAATGCAACTTATATTCGGGTTCAAACCTTGCAATATGCAACTAGAAGTAGTCAATCATGATAGTTTATTAATTGAGGTTGTTTATTTTTTAAATTCGCCTTGGATAAACAACTCAATGATTGGCTTCAGGGAACCATGTTGCAATCTTGGCGGTTCAAATATAAAGAATAATTAAAGTAATAAAATACATGTTACAACGATATAAATACACATGTTATGGCATAATTTAAAATAAAAAGTTGTTATGTTATAGCCTGCTTCGATGCTTTAAATTTCTACCATCCTTCAAATGACCCCGGTCATTTGTCAAATGATTTGATCACAAGTCATTTTGCAAATGACCCAAAATTCAAATGACCTATAATGACCGGTCATTGGTCATTTACCATCAATGCATTTAGGTGTATCAAAAAAAGTAAGTGCAGGAGTATCAAAAACGTAAGTTTTGCATCACTGGGTTCCGCTACCCTATTTTGCAGAATTAAGATGTTAGGGCTAGAGTTAGGATTTGAATTAGAATTAAAAAAAAAAAAGGATCAAATAAAAAATAGATTGAGCCAAAATTACAACGTTCCCTCTGGAACTGACCCGATTCTGATTAGGATGCATTCAATTCGGGTACATCATATATACAGACAGGTAAATAATTCTTATTAAATATGGCTTTTATTGAAATTAAAGTTAAATATTTATCTATTTATTTTTTTTTTGTGAATAATTTAAGTCAAACAAATTTTATTGGCCAGTAAAATTTATAATTAACACGTATCATTGTTATTTCACAAGAAACAACAACTGATGGTCTAACCTATTTGTCCAATAAGAGCTTGAGACATTAGTTCTTGAACATGTGCTTTGTTTCCTGTAGCAGAGGGAACGACGATGGTGGACGAGTAACGGGCTCAGCAGCTTTACCTAGACACAGTGTTACTTTAATTAACAAAATAGAAACATAATAATGAAAACCACATCATATGCGAGAATTATATAGCTACCTTTATGGTACATGTTGTGAGAGCAAGTCATATGGAAACGGACTCAATTGTTCAACCCGGGAAATAGCAATATGGTCCAACTTATTTTGTTCACGAGCTTTAAGTATGGCATAATAAACTTGCCCAAAGCATAAATATGACGTGTAATTTTTTCAGGTGCAACTAGCGTTTCCGGATGCGGTTTTGGTATATGTCTTTCAGAGAATGTGTAACCGATCATTTCATCAAGAGTAGACCGAGCCATGGGATGTCGAAGATTTTTAGACGTGAAAACAATAAACTACATGGAATAACGCACAAATTAATGTTAACAATTTTGATAAATGTTAATTCAATTTAAATATATGAAACACTTGCCGGTTTGTACAATATACTACCTGCATATTTCAATCTTGATGTTGGCGTCGGGAAGTGGATAAATATAGGGATAATCATCACAAAGTTGAAGGAAACGTTCAATGCGCCCACTTGGATGTTCAGGACCTTGCCCATCGACCAACCATGGGGAAATAAAACTACTAAGCCGGTGCGCTGAACCGATTTCTTATCACCAGATGAGGTAAATTGATCAATTATGCATTGTGCATTATTGGCAAAATCACCAAATTGTGCTTCTCACAAGATAAGGGCATTAGGATCAACTAAAGAATATCCCAATTCAGTTCCAAACTCAGAAAGCGAAGAGTTAATCGGGCCTGCCCAGGTCGAAGAATTTTCCTGGTCATAAAGAACGGAATGGCGTTGTGAAAAAGTATCACGCAAGGAACAAATGCAAGACTCACAGCTGTGGAACAATCAATGTTTGCGCCATCCTTTAATGATTTATCTCGAGTCTTAAGCATTCTAACAAGACCCGAGTGCACATGAAAATTCTTTGGAAAAGTACTAATAACCTCTCCAATGTGTTTAAGCAATTCAAGAGTAGATCCAGCCGGATAAATAGGTGTAATTTCTTCTGCAAGTTCTTTAGGCGACTTAAATCCTTTGTTTTTAAAGTGTGAGATGAAATAATTGATATGTAAAATGATTATTATCAGTAATCTTACCATCCTAAGAATAAAAATTCGAATTGAATTCGATTCCAATCTCTAAGTCAACCTAACTCGTTTAATATTTTATTAAAAAGAGCAGCAGCTTTTAGTGAAAAAATAAATAGTTAAAGAAAATATATATTATAGACTGATAGAAACTGAAGATTCTCCCAATCCTTTAATATTTGGGTTGATGCTGGGTCACCTTCTCTTTGGGTTCTTTGGGTTCCAAGAACAACTAGACAATCAATATCTGGATATAATAGAAGAAATTATGATAGATCAAAGGATAAAAAAAAATTCATACACGTGTTTCCAGCGAAAAAGTGGTCACCGGTGAGCTGCTAGGCGTGATCGTCTTTTTTTTTTTTCACGCTTCTTACACTTCCAACATTTTCCACCGGCGAGCTGCCAGACATGGAAATGTGGGTCTTTTATGCAAAAAAAAAGGTCACCAGCAAGCCGCCAGGCTTTTTTAATGCCTTCTAGCATTTCCATCGGCGAGCTGCCAGACACGGAAATGCGAGTCTTTTACTGCAAAAAAAGAGGTCACCGGCGAGCTGCCAGACGTGATTGTCCCTTTTTTACACTTCCAGCATTCACTATCGGCGAGCTGCCAGGCACAGTGATGTGGGTCTTATATACAAAAAAAAGGTCACCGGCGAGCTGCCAGGCGTGATTGTCTTTTTTTATGCCATCCAGCATTTTCCATCGGCGAGCTGCCAGACATGGAAATGTGGGTCTCTTACTGTAAAAAAAGAGGTCACCGGCGAGCTGCCAGGCGTGATTGTCTCCTTTTTACACTTCCAACATTCACTATTCATGCATAGCGAAATGGGAAAGATAATTACTTTAAGGTGGGTATATTACAGCTGATTTGAAAAATAGTGAGGCACGTTACAAAACATACAAAAAAATAACAGCAAAAAAAAAAAAGATCCATCTTGTTTAGGGAGATCTTTCAAATTTTTGGGAAAATCTAAGACGTCGCGAACCAATCGACCTTGATAATGATTTATATCCTCTTTCATGATTGATATTTGTTCCACAATTTCATCCTAAAAACCACAAGAATGAGAAAACAAGTAATACGGTATGGATGATCATTTTACATACGTGAAATATGAACATCAAACGAAAGACTGCAGAGGCCAGTTCGGATGCATGGAACGAACCATCAGTTGACATATTTAGGACGTATATTGTCAT
The DNA here is from genome assembly GCA_003550325.1 of Gigaspora rosea. Lineage (NCBI taxonomy): Eukaryota > Fungi > Glomeromycota > Glomeromycetes > Diversisporales > Gigasporaceae > Gigaspora > Gigaspora rosea. The sequence continues at coordinate 105,337 of QKWP01001779.1, read as the reverse complement.
TAGGTAACCTAACCAAGCAAGGTTAGAACCTCCTTTGCATAAGCAATAATCTCTGAGCTCAAAACTTTATCTTTATAGCAGTCTCAACAGGGCAGTCAAGGAGTTCCAATAAGATAGCCACTAATTTAACAAAGTCGTATGAAGTGATTTTATTGTGTTATTAACTGTAAGTTTCTTTTGATGCAACTATCTTGTGATTGACATAAATCTCCAAGAACATATCCGCACCAACGTTTCTTTCGCAGTTGTATTGAAAATATTTAGCTGTCTTAAGTCGAGGTTCCGGATTTTTAAGAATCTCTAGAAAAAAAAAGCGTCATAGTATTTTTATAGCTCGCATTTTTCGGAAATGCACGGGTCTGATCATGAGGTAGTTGGTCGAGGTAAGAACGTCCCGAGTGCCCCGAGTTTGTAGATCATTACACAATTGATTCGGAATTTTTTTTATACGTTTTACAGTACTTTTTTCGGAAGCTCGGGTAGATTATCTCATCTGTGAACCTGGCATCCATCCACTTATTTGCGCGGGTAATACAAGCTCCTGGAGAGGAAATAGCCAATCGGAGAGTGCAAATTTTGACTATTCCGGATCAGCCCGACGAAGAACACGCGTAAAAGAAGAAAAAAGCGAAAATACGCAAAAACCAATGTTTGGTGCACTACAGCACTAACTGACGGGAATGAAATTTTACTTATATTAAGCATTACTCTAACCCTATAGCCTCTAACGTTAAGGCCCTAACCCTAAATTTTTATCTCACGCACTTAGTTTATTTACAAAATCGGATTTCCTTTTTTGGTTTTGTTACCCGTGCAAATAAGTAAAATGCGGAAGGTCTAAAGCGGGGGCAACTCATATTTATTAATAATTTTCTCGATTAACTTAGGGGTAGGGTCATCTTATATTAGGGTTAGGTTGAGTTTTAGATAGTTATAAATAAGCAAAATTGCCTTCTTGATATTTTTATTTACCCTACCTGAGGTAGCCATTTTTTGTATTTTTAGGGGTTTCAGTTTTGTTTTTTGTTTTGCTTCATTAGCCATCATTAAAATTCTATAGTCTGATTGGGTGTGATCACATGAATTTGCTCTCGCTTTAGACGACCCCTAAAATTGGCAAGTGTATCATACTATAATTGTCTGGAGCAAAGTGAAGGACCTTTAGTTTCTACATATCATGATGCAAAAGTTACTTTCTTGATGTGTCAAATATTAAAATATCAAAAACACAACTTTGCACTTTCTGTTTATTTTTAATTGGCCAATTTACGAAATTGATAATAAATTTTGATCCACTAGTCTGTTTTGAATGATTGACTATCAAAATATTCATCTCAATGAGACGAACATTTTGATAGTTAAATCATCCAAAACGGACTAGTGAATCAAAAGTTATTATTAATTCCATAAATTAGAACATATATAAAATTTATAGTACAAGAAATAAAATTGAGTTTTAGACAAACAATGCTATACTTTTATTTAGTAAATAGCAAACTTTTTAATTATTATATTTATATAAATATTTAGCTTTGGACAAACAATGCTACGCATTTACCTAGTAATAATAGTGTAATAATAGTTAAATCATTCTAAATTATTCGACTTTCATATTATATTTTACTTACCGAAGTTAGAAATAAATTATGATCCTTATATTGACAAATTCTTCTGTATTGAACAAAAAAAAACATAAAAAACCTTAATAATATTAGGGGAGCACCATTTATCACCTGATTTTTTAAGTGGATGGGGGTAGAGAAATTATCAGGTCCTATATATAATATAATATATATAATATATATAAATATATATTTATATATAAGGGAATAGAAATTTGTCGCACCCACGACATGTCGCACCCTGATTCCGACCAATCAAATCGCACGATTTTGTAAACAAAAATTTTAAGTTTTAAAAATTAAAAATTCTACTAGTAAAATGTAAAAATAAATAAGCGATATTAAAGCATATAATGTAAAATTTTATTCTAAACAACTTTTTCTAAGTCATAAAGATAGATTGTCTTAGTAAAAAATAATGTTTTATAAGAAAAATCAAAAATTTCGATCATTAGCACATATAAACCTTTTTTTCTACTAATATAATCTATATTTACGTTTAAGTATTACATGTAAAATTTTATGCTAAACAACTTTTTCTAAGTTAAAATGGTCGATTGTTTTAGAAAAAAAAGTTTATATGTGCTAACTTTGGAAATTTTTGATTTTTCTTATAAAACATTTTTTTTACTAAGACAATCTATCTTTATGACTTAAAAAAAGTTGTTCAGAATAAAATTTACGTTATATGACATGCTATTATATATATATTTTACACTTTATTAAGTAAAATTTTAAATTTTTAAAAAATAAAATTTTTTGTCTATATACAACTCTTTCCAACGATCACTTGTACACATATTCTGCAAAAACTTTAGTATTAATTTTGTATAAACTAAAGACATACTTACATAGGTCCTACGGCGACAGCTATTATTTAGGGATAGAGTTAATTGACTATCTTGCTAGTAGTCTTAGAGTTTATCACTCACCGCTTTACGGCACTTGTCGTTTAGAGACAAAGTTAATAGACTATCTGCCAACAAGTTCAGAGTTTATCACTCACCGGTAGTAGAAAAAGCCTTCCTGGGGTGTCCGCCATAAGGTGAAAGTAAGGGCATATGAAGTTAATAGAGAAGAACCCACACTCCTTCCTTTCTACAAGTGAAACCTGTGTATCGGCCTCCCACTTGGTTTTTTCAAAAATTTTTCCAAAAAGTGGCGATTTCGGCTTACCCCCTCCAGAAGATCAACATTGTTTACATCCGAGAATGGAAACTCTAGTGCATGAAGTCACGAGAAGTCATGTGCTCGCAATGCTACCAGGTGACTACGTGTTTTTGGCGAAGAACTAATGTCGGACGGATGGGATTAATTAAATTTTCGCTTGGTGGATCTCGACCTTGTAGAAGATGTAGGGTTATGTAGTTACATTCTTCATTGTAATACAGCACTGAGATTATAAAGACTGTGCTGTATAATTTTTAAGAGTTTAGTATAGACTTTAACTATACCTATCTAGATTTATTTTGTTTTCTTTCTTTTTCTCTTTTTCTGTTTTATTCTTTTCTTTCGTTTTTACTTTTTCCCCTCTTTTTGTTTTTTTTCCCTTTTATACTTTGTCGTTTTCTTTTTGTTTTTGTTTTATCTTTCCCCTTTTTTTTCTTTACGTGCTCTTTGTGAAGAAGTTAAAATTTTAAGAAAAGAAAGGCGGTTTTATATGGCATCCAACACCAGTTGGTGATTGACAGATTAAAATCGGAAGGTAAATTCTGAGACCAGATTGAGACGAATGGTTGGTATGGCGGATCGCTTTGGGCAGGTAACTTAGTTATCTTGGAGAGTCTTTTTTACACAGAACGTTAGTAGGCATATTTTGTACTTGTACAAGGCAGCTAGACTGCATAGTTCATAATAAAAAAAGGCAAGATCGCTGAATGCAAAAAAAAATTTTTTGTCTATAAAATCGTGCGATTTGATTGGTTGAAGCAGGGGTGCGACATGTCACAGGTGCGACAAATTTATTTTTCCTTAATAATAATCAATTTTTGTAATATATTTTTTTTTTAGGTTCAAAGTTACTCTTAAAACGTTAAGACACATACACATGTTTTAGATATTGTATTGTTATATTTGTATAATTTTAGTATTATTTTAAAATATTAGCATTAGGAAAATATCATAAAAATAGTAAGAATAGTATAAATTTTATCAAAGTAATCAAATCTGTAGTATCAATTTTATTAAGAAAACATTTTTCCATTCTCAAAAAGGAGTTATTTTTATTAATAACTTGTTATCATAGCTCGTTATTATAACTCATTATTATAATTTGTTGTTAGGGTTCCAACCTTTTACCCGAATAACTATTTAACCGGTGACCCAGCCCGAAAAATTACCAACCGGTTCATAATTTAATAAAACCGGTTTACATTTTAATATAAGGATGACCGGTTATTAAATGGATAAATATGGGTATACGGTTAATCCGGGTATATCACTAATCTGGGTATACGGTTGGCCTGGGTATCCGGTTAATAGATAATCGACGATTAAATTAGTGATAGTGATATATAAGATAATGCATAAAGACAATGTCCAATGTGTAATGCTCAAGTTGATATACCCGATTAGTAATAGATAAAAGGATCTATTATCGTTATCAATCATTGAAAGTTAAATCGTCTAATACAATTAATAAGTGCATTCTATTATACAAACTTACTGTCCACTAGATGCCACCAATCTTCATATTAACCATTGTCTACCTACTATCATTGATTACAAGTTATCGCCCAACAAATTGTCGCCCACAAGCTGTGTCTACAAGTTATTATCCACAAGCTATCACCAAACAAGTTGTCGCCCACAACTATTGCTTACAACTGTCACCTACAAGTTGTTGACACAAGTCGTTGTCCACAAGTCGTTGCCCCAAACTGTTAACCACAAATTGTCACCTGCAAAAAAAACACGCAAGCAAGTGTATTATAACAGAGGCAGGATTTCAACTATCTTGCAAATCTTTTTCCTCATATTCAGTAATACTTTTTTTGGCAATCCTTGGAATTCAAACCTTTTTAGCCTGAAAAAACACAGTCTAAAATTACAGGTATAGTATAATAGTTTTAAATTAGCAAGATATTTTTGGCAAATTGTAATTATGGTATTAAAGTAAAATATATCTTTAAAGGTCAATTTAATAAAGTTAGAAAGAACTAAATAGCAGATAATTATGTCCGATTATATGTTTAATGATGATACTCTCTCTTTAGTTTATGGAGAATCACATGAAAGTGAAGAGCCGCTGTTGGATGATGAACATTTTAGAGATAAACAACCTCAAGACAAAGAATCTCTCAAAAAAGCTCAAAACAAAAAATCTCTTGAAAAAGAACCATCAAAAAAATGAAAAAGAAGCAATCATAGTATTGCATGGGACTATTTTAAACCTGAGAAAAAAAAAGGATGGACTTTTTGACGTTTGCCAACTCTGCAAAGAGAAAAACATATCAGTCAAATATACTCATGATTCATCAATGAGAAATGTGCTCGGTCACCTTTGGACCAAGCATCGAATAGATAAAGATTATCCTGATGAAACAAGCACTGGAACAATCATTAAAGCAATGCATATTATTACTAAACGATATTAAGAAAAACTCACACGAGAGTTGGTTGAATTTGTTATTGAAAACTATCAACTTCTAAATATTTTACGTTGTAGAGTTTTGTCGACTTTTGAATGATATGGAACCTGGATTTAAAATTCCCTGTGAATTAAGTATAAAAAAAAAAATTAACCAAGCTTATGATTGAAGTCACGAACAATTATTTGATATGGTTGTAAATGGAGAGTTTGTCAACTTAACAACAGATTTATGAGTTTGAGAACCAATGAAGAGTATATTGAAGTGACGGCAACTTGGATTGATTCAAATTTTGTACTAAAGGAGGCCTTATTAACAATTCAACCACTTCCTTTATCGCATACAGCTGAGAATATTAAAAATGCACTCGAAAAAGTTATCACTGAATGGGGTCTAACTGAAAAAGTGTTTTGTATTACAACTGATAATGGTGCGAACATTAAAAAGGCGATCAATTTAATGGATAATGTTGTACGGTCAGCTTGCTTAGCTCATATGCTTCAATTAAGTATATTAAAAGGTCTTAAACCCGTGGTACAAATTATTAATTATCAATTCGGATAAGATTGGCACTATAGCTATATTATCACCATATTTGGAATTGGTGATAAACAAATATATAAACAATATATTAGTAAATCTGTTTTAGGCCTAATTAAAAGTTTTTATTTGTACTAAGTAAATATTATTTTTTGATATAAGTAAAGTTGTAGAGCAGGTTCTTTTGCATCTACTTGTAAAATTTCATTAAAATCAGACTAGTAGATAAGAAGATATGAGTAAAAACGTTTTTAAAATTCTTTAAATTATATAAAAATTTTATATATACAGGCCTGATTCAGATTTTGTACTACCTTGTTTATATATTTGTTTTGCCCCAATTCTAAATATAGAAATATTGCTGATTTTATCTGGATTGGCAATTAAACCAGCAAAAAACTTAATTATTTTTTTTTCTCAAAGCCCCAAACAAACTGAATGTCTCAAAGATGCACAAGAACAATGTCGATACCAAACTATTTACAAAATAACTGACGATGTATCCATGAGGTAGAAATCTTCATATTTGGCTTGGATCCGACTTAATGAGTTAAGAAAAGCAATAGATTATCTTATCATTATGTTGCCATCTGAACCAGAATGATCTGATCAACTTGATGGTGAATATCTAAAGCTAATAAACTTAACTGAAAATGAATGGCAATTGTTGGATAAACTTATCCTATTACTAAAACCATTTTATGAAGCCACTACTGTATTTTCTGGTTCGAAAATTATCCTACATTTAATCTAATTTACCCCACAATTAAACTACTTATTAAGAAGTTTGTACCGTCAGACGGGCAAACTGAAGACGACTACGCCGATTTATTATTTGGACCTAAAGAACTAATAGATGATCAAAATCAGTTAATAACTAATGATAAAGATTTTGATAAATATGATATAGATTTTGAGAATGAGATATCAGCAACTTTAGAGCAACTTTTTAAGAATGAGATACTAGCAATTTCGGAGCAGCTTCAAAAACCGTTACATGCATCACAAAACCGAAAAAAAGGAAAAATCATAAAGTTCAAAAAGACTTTCATAAAAAAAATAATAATAATTTTTGCTTTAAGGATCGTTGTTTAATAAAGCCACCTGTTACTACTATTACAGCTGAAGAATTGTATGATCTGGTCAAAGCAACAAGCTATTTTTCTCTTAAAAAGTATTGGGATATTCCTGAAGAAGCTGCACTTATTGCATCATTTTTGGACCCACAAATAAAAAAGCTAAAGTTTATTGATGATGAAAGTATAAACAAACTATAATTAGTACGGTACAAGGACTTTGTAATGAAAAAAAGCGACGCCAACCTTTAGCTGAAAACACTACAAAAAATTATGAATCGTCTAATATGTCAACTTATAACTCTACAATGGCTAATGATTTAGTTTCAGATTTGTATAGTATTAAAGTATCAGACGAAATTGATAAAGAGACTGAGATTGCTCATTATCTTCGTGAACCTACTCAAAAAAGACAATGTGCCCCTTTGGTATGGTGGCAAGACAATTCAGAAAAATATCCTATTTTATCAAAATTGGCACAGAAATATTTGTCAGTCCCAGCTATGTCGGTCCCTTCCAAGCGTTTGTTTTTAGATGCAGGCTTACACATAATAGCATTGCGTAATAGGCTTCAGCCTGATATGGTTGAACAAATGTTGTTTCTCAAGCGCAATATGCAACATTTTTCTATTTTTAAGCTGGATGAATTATAAAATACATGTAAGGGATTTATTTATACGATTTTAGTGATTTTGTCTTTAAAATTTTTTAATAAGCGATTTAGTTTAATAGATGTTATGTATGTTATGATTTAACGAAATATTATAAAGGTTATACAGTGCGCGACACTTAAAGACTATACAAACTTTAAAAGCTAATAACTTATGATCTAAAAAAGATATTTTAAAAAGGAAGTTACTATTTTATAGCTAAATCAATCTATTACAACTTAATGGCCTTATTTTTTTAAAAAGTTATAATAACTTTTCAAAATATAAAATTAAAAATATAGTATTTTAATATGATACATAGAAATTTCACCAAAAATGAGACAAGTTACATGTTTTGGCTTCTTGTTATTGGCTAATTTTAAAATTATTTTTAAAATTATTTTAAAATATTTTTTTTTAATTAATTTTTGACCAATCAGAATACAAGAAATCAAAAAATATCAAATTTCAATATGAAATTTTTGAAAATGAGACAAATTACGAGAATGTAGTCTTTAAGTGTCTTGTACTGTATTTTTAAAAAAAACTATTAATTAATCGCCTTAATAATAGATATGTTGAAGCGTTAATCGAATTCTGCATGCGAATGGAACTTTGAAATACATAGATGTAGATAAATATTTGGATTATTGAAATTTGGATAATTATAGCAAAGTGGTAGATTATTGATTAGACAAATGTATTATTCGTTCTATTTTGAATATTATGAAAATGTTTAACCAATAGAGATTGAGATTGGATGGTATTGCAAAGGAAATAGCAACTAATAATAGCAGCATTATAATTAGAGATGTGCGAATGCATGTTTTTTTGATCTTGCATTGCATAATGCAGCATTATGCTACATGATGCATTATGCTATTCTGCATAATATATAAAAAATAGCCAAAAAATATTATCATGCAAATTTAAAAATACAAATTATAAATAATGATATAAATGATTTAAATTATATTTTTAAAGTACAAAATAAGATTAGAATTAATAGTACAAAAGAAAATGTAGTAAAACTACTGCAAGGCTGTAGAACTACCACCATGAGAGTACTATGATATAAAAGACCACTATAAGAACGTTGTAGGTCTAATACAATGCTGTAAGACTGCCATAGAGCCACAAAAACACCAAAAAATATTAGATTGGTAGTGATGAAGATAAACAGAACAAGTAGTAATACAAGTATTTACTATAACGTATAACACAAAATAATAATTTTATTACTATAGTTAAAAATTTTTGAATCAAATTATATAATAATTTCTATGTACATTTTGAAATTTTAGATAGCCTGCATTGCATTATGCTGCATTATGTAGCATGCAACATTGAATATATAATGCATTTTGCACATCTCTAATTATAATATAATATTTTAAGGATCATAAACGTAGAATAGAATCATCAGCGTAGAATAGAATCAGCAATGTAGCAAATAAAATGATCGTATTAATTGTTGTGATAGCTGTAAAAAAGGAAATTTTTAAGTGTTTTAATTATAATGGCAATAACCAGTGTTGTCACTTGGACACTTTTTGGACATTTTGGACATTTTTTCAAATTAAAGTTACTTAAAATTTTATTAAGATAATCTATTTTAATTTTTTCACCAATGAGTCCAGCATCTAAAAAAATATATAATTATATATATTTTTAAATTACTTTATTGATTAGTTAAACATGGGACATAGGCTTGGATGATTTTGGACAATCTTGGACGTTGGACAAAAAACATAGTATGGACATGTCCAAGTGACAACACTGGCAATAACAAGTAATAGATAGATAAAATTGTTCCAAACCTTCGATCAGATGAAATTGTTAACTTTTTAAGTTACATTTTATAAAATTTTTTATGTAAGTGTCTATTTATTTTATATTTTTTGCTGTTTAAATATAATTATCGCTTATTCCACTTAATACATTGCAGGTTTTACTAATTTTACATTTTTAATCTTCATATTTAAACATATCTGATTATGAATACGATTTTTTATATATGAACTGCTATTTTGCGAGACTTAGTTGAACATTATAAAAAAGGTAAAGCGCCAAAGAATAGGCTTATTATCTGAGTAATAAAAATTGAATCATTATTTATTCAGATTATAGTATCAAAATAAAGTGTATTCAAAATTTTTATGGAACTATAAACTGCATTCTAATAAAAGCGAAATTAGTACTAAAATTTTATAATCAGTAATTATGTAGAAAATATAAAATTATCTGTTTGATTTAAATTCATTGCGCTTGCGAAGTGTATAACCTCTGACGATTTATTAATTTTATCAAATGATTGTGATGGCAATTGCGATTGTGCACTATATATCCGAGTTTTGCATTAGCTAGGAGTTAGAAATTATTATTGTAAAAAAATTAATGATTATAGGGGGTTTTACAATAACTACTGGGTATCCATATTACCCAGGCAACCGTGTCATCTGTATAATCAGGTAATTGTGTTACCTGGTCTAATCGGGTAACTGTGTTATCTGGTTTAATCAAGTAACCAGATTTGATTTCAGGTTTCTGGTTAATAAAAAGTGCTAACCCGACGGGTCACGGGTTTGAATTTCCAATCCGGATTGGAACCCTACTCGTTGTTATAACTTATTATCATATCTCGTTATCATAACTCGTTATTATATCTCGTTATTATATCTTGTTATTATATCTTGTTATAGAGAAAATCCTAAGTTTTTACAGATATATAAACACTGCTTTTTCTCCCAAGACAGAGCAGGTTCTGTTCTTTAATTCTTTTCCTTTATAAAAATATTTGTACTTAAAAATCTTATATTTAATAAACTGATTTTATCCTTTAAATATAAAACCATTGCCTTTATATTCTTTGATTCTTTATCCACCATATAAGGGAGCCTACTTTTATCACCTGATTTTCTAAGGGGGGGGTCAAAATTTTCATATCTAGAGGGGGGGAGGGTAAGGGCTACTAATAAACTGAAATCAGGTGATAAAAGTAGGCACCCTAAAGGACCTTTATTTTGTTGGTTATTAATTTATTTGGTTGAATTACTATTCTCTTTTACTTTTGTCGACATATTATTTTCTTTATTATTATTAATCTTGGATTTATTGTCTTTTATTATTGACTTCTTTGATATTGTATACATTTCTTATTCTTTTACATGTTAAGTCAAGTGATATAGTTTCTTTTCTAAAAGTTACTATATTACAGTATATGACAAAAATAAAGTAAGGATATTTTCAAATTTTAAATATGAAATATAATTACTAACAGCTTCTGGTCTTTGTGAACAGATACCACATTGAGTACAAGTTTTTTTTTTTGGTTATGTACAGTATTAACAGTATCAATGACAGTACAAAATATAGGCTTTTGTATTTGTATGACGTTTACTAAAGCTTGAAATACTTTAATTTATCAATAAAAGAGAGATTGATAAAATATTAATTATTTGTCATTAATAGATGATGGAGTATAATATTATTAAATTTTTTTTTTAAAAAATGATATTATTTTTTTATTAAATGTTTTTGAAAAATAATATTATTAAATTTATTTAAAAAATGATGCTATTAAATTTTTTTGAAAAATGATACTATTAAATTTTTTTGAAAATAATGTATTAATCTATAATTAAACCTAACAAATAAATTTAAAATATTTATAGCGTACTTTTTCGTTTGGCTTATGCCTTCTTAAGTGATGTATATTATGATTTGATAGTAAGAAATAACATTTTATTTGAAATTCGAGTGAATGATAGAAATGATAGTTCATTAAATAACAAGTACCTGTATTTTGTAATAATGCTTAGTATTTCGCAAAAGATCCAGGCCCAGTCTAGGACCCCGAAATATATATAGATAGGTTAGGTATGAGTTTGCTTATTTTTAAAGGGTTTTATGCAGATCTTTTCTATTTATAGTAATTTTTTTGCTTATTTTTGAAGTTTTTTTTGCAGATCTTTTCTTTTTTAGTAACCCTATAATTAACCTAACCTATCTATGTATATTTCGGGGTTCTCCCAGTCTTCCAGTCTGGTATCTGATCTGGTCTGTTAACAGACTGAGTTTGGATCTTTAATTTATCAGAATTGATACAGGTTTGGACCCACACAAAGATCTGCCCGAGTAATACCCGGTCTAGTCTTATTAAATTAATAATGATTGCTGATTGGCTGACTTCGAATTTATAAAATTTAGAAAAATTTTAATTATTAAAAAAACTTTTTTTTTATACTACAACAAGTAAACTGGCACGTTCTTACATCCATGTTTTATATTTTACTTATTTGTGTAGGTAATAAACAGTTCTTTTTTTTAATTTTAATTTATTTTTTATTTATTTTAATTTTTTAACTTTTTTTTTTATTTAAATTTTTTTTTTGTTTTTTTTTTTTTAAATTTTTTTTAATTTATTTTTTTAACAGTTTATAAACTTTTAAACTTTTTTTAATTTTTTTTAACATTTTTTTTAATTTGTTTTTTTTTTGATTTTTTTTTAATTTTTTTAATTTATTTTTTAAACGATTTTTTTTTTTAATTTAATTTATTTTAATTTATTTTACTTTTTTTTATTTAATTTGTTTTTTTCGATATTTGTTTATTAATTTTTGTTATTTTTTTTAAGAAGTTTTTTTTAAGGAGGAATGTATTTGTCACCCCTGCAACACAGTTTTTTGTCATGGGTTTATTTATAACTTAAAACTTTACTAAGATCATACCTATTGCACTTCTAACAAAAAATTATCCTCTCACAATTCTGTATTAATTTTGACTTTAACCCTAATAATCTTGACCCTAACCCTAACCCTAATTTTACTTTACTTTAATGGCCTTATTGCCCGTGACAGTCACGGGGGTGACAAATGCATTTTTTTTTTTTAAACAAATCTTTTTTTTTAATTTTAATTTATTTTTTATTTATTTAATTTTTTTTACCATTTTTTTATTTATTTATTTATTATTTTATTTTTTAAATTATTTTTAATTAAATATGTACAGTTTATTTTAACTTATCATTATAATTTATTTTTTATTTATTTATTTATTTATGAGTTTTTTTTAAAAATTATATATTTTTTTATTTTTTATTGTTATTATTCTCTTTCTTACTGGTGGGTAAGTAGTTACCACAAATGGATAGTTGGATGCTTTTATGGGTAGAAAAGTGGTAAATATCAAAGCTTTTAACTATGATCGGCCAATCATTTTTCAGATTGGCGATCATATAAAATTTTTTTTTCTATTTTTTTTTAGTTATATTATTGTAAAAGTCATTATTGGAGCCACCGTTAGAGCCATCATTGGAGCTGTCATTTTGTTGGAGCCATCGGTAAAGCAGTAGTTGCAGACTGCTGGATTTACATGGTAGATGTTATTATGCTTGTATAGTGACAGCACTATATGTTTTATGTAATATATTTCTTCGATTGGCAACATTTGTATAGTAATTTTATATATATTGTTATGATATATATATAAATTAGACTAATGCTTTCTACTATATTTTTAGATCTTACAATAGAACAGACTATTTTATTTATAATGTATGATTTACAAATAGAAAAAAACATTTGAATTTAAATATATATCTACTAAATTGCGCTTTTAATCAAGAGAAGTATGTTAGAAAAATTTGAAACCTGATTATAATCAGGTGCAAGCATTTAATCGATTATGATCGATTGACTTCAAGTGATTATTACCAGTGGGGTGATAATGAACAATTTAAATCAAAATCGATATGAACAATAGCTTAAAAGTGATTAAATTAACTTGATAATGATCATATTATAATCTATTATAATCGATTAATTATATATATATATATTGATTATAATAATTATAATTGATAAAAATCTCTATCGCATTTAATCAGAGGAGATAGTAATCGATTAAATCATCAGATTTTAATCGATTATAATCAGGTTTCAAAGTTTCCTAATATACAGTTTATCCTCATTATTGTGGACCCTTTAAAGCAGTTCTCCCATTATAGCAGGTAATTTTTTAGACAATTTACTGCGTTTTTCAAATCACTGGGCATACATCACCAAAAATCAGAAATCTAGGAAAAAATGCAAATATATGATTTGTTAGAAATAATTTTTAAGCAATCTTGTATTGGCATTTTTTTAGATTTCTGATTCCTATATGACACATAGAATTTGCTAATTACAATAATTTGAAAAGCGCAGTAAAATTTTCATTATAGTACTATATAATGATATAGCAGATATTCATTATTAGGGCAGTGTCATTAATCACCTGATTATTTTTTATCAGAGGCCTACCCCCTCCCTCTTCCTCAATATATAAATAGTCAGGTTCTTATATATAATTTCAACTTTTTTTACCCCCCACTAAAAAATCACGTGATTTTTGTTACTCCCCTTATAGATTATTGTGAGATATTATTTCAAGAAAATTTAAATATTTACAGTTTGAATTTTAACTTGTACATTTGAATATAAATATTGAAAAATTCTGCAATACAACAATAAGCGAAAGTAAATAATTTTTCAATTATATTTATTAATAAATAGATTTCGATTATATATATTAACAATAGTGATATTAAATAGTTTTTTGATTATATTTATTAATTTAATTTCTATCACTATGTAAAATGATAGTGTGTTTGTTATGTTATTAACATATTCCATACTTAAATATACACGATATAAAAAATATTTCATATGTAGGTATATTCTGTTAAAGCGATGATAAAAGTGCAATATTAATCGATATAAAAAAATACTTTGTATATAGGTTATAATGTTAAAATGATGAAAATTTCATATAACACAAACTTGTGGTGTTCGTTACATTATTGACATATTCTATACTTAGATATACATGATATAAAAATATATTTCGTATGTAGGTTTATTTTGTTAAAACAATGATAAAAGTACAATATTAATTAGGAATATTAAATTGTTTAAGCAGTTTGGTTTATGCTTGAAGCATACCTGCTTTGGTGCCAAAGCAAGCTAAACTGGTTTTTATAAACTAGTTTATATATAAGCATGCTCATATAAGCCGATTTATATAAGCATGCTTAGTTCATAAATTGCTCAAGCAGTTTGAGTTTATGCTTGACTAAACCAGTTTATATATAAGCATGTTTCTACAAGTATGCTTAATAATTCATACTATACTAAATAAGAGATTTGATTTGTAAGATTAAACTTACTACTAAATATCGATATAATTATGATTATTGCTGATTTGATCATAAGTAGTTAATCATATGCTTTAAAAAATACACACGCATGTGCAATACAAAATAATAATATATGTGTTCAAACAAAACAATATATAGGATAGTTATTTAATGGTTGTATAGTATATATATTAGTTTATAATTTTTAGAAGTATATTTAAAACAGATTTAAAAACAATAGTTAAAAACATATTTGTTTTAAGCATGTTTAAAGATGGTATTTAAAGCATATTTGTCTTGAGTGATTTGTATCAATATCCCAAATATCAAAATCCCAATTGTACTAAATTCCAATATACTAAATCTCAAAAGATACCGGTAAATTAACACCAAAAATTTATAATTATGAATTTTTTTTTCAGATTTGTTCTTTAAGATTTATTGCATTAGAATTTAGTACAATTAGAATTTTGATATTCAGAATATTAAAAAATTAACAAGCAAACAAAGTTTATGCTTTAAATCTGCTCAAGCAGGTTTTATATAAGCATTTTAACACTTCTAGTTTAAAACATATTTGTTTAAGCATGTTTGCTTAGAGCAGATTTAAAGCATATTTGCTTGAAGCAGATTTAAAGCATTAAAAGCATATTTGCTTAGGGGAGCGCCATTTATTATCTGATTTTTAGGATAGGGAGGGGGGGTCAGAAAATTATTAGGTCCTAATAGCAAATAACTTTTGATTGGCTAAAATTATTAATATTTTTAAAATTTTTTAAAATTTAATATTAAATAACTTTTGAACTAGTGATCCGTTTTGGATGATTTTACTAAAATCATCAAAATCCAATCACAGGATCCCAAGATCGTTATAGATTTGTCTGCTTTAATTATATTATTTTTGTATATCATATACAGTATTAAAAATTATTATTAAAGATCTTATAAACTTTAATATTAAATAACTCTTGGACCAGTGATCCATTTTGGATGATTTAACTACCAAAATGCTTACGGGATCCAGAGATCGTTATAGATTTGTGTTATTGGCCGAAGCGTAGCGACGAACATTTAGTGTTTACGCATGGTGATATAAAAGTTACGTTTTTTATACGATTTGATCTTCAAAAATTACTTTTTTGATGGTTCTTAATATCAATCACATAAAATTAGATCAGAACCACAATTTGGAAATTTTTTGTCTGTCCGCACGTGTGTCACATAATTGAAAATTTATTTTCAAAAAAAATTAATTTTCAAAACAAACCTCTAAGTGTACGGCCTTGTGGCCATAGTAAAAAAAGGCAAAATGTATGTTTAAATTTATAATCATTATATTATATCGTTTTTAACAAAATTATATAGATCTTTTTCACACTAATGTAAGAACAATAGAAGCACAATAATTCCAACGCAGGCTAAACCTTCAAACACATACTTGTTTTTAATGGAATAGGAGTAAGTTATTAACAAAATGTTAGTAGCCTAATTTTAAAATTTAATTGGTGATCCGCGAGTCAACCAGAGAGTGGTCATAGTGAAACGTGACGCAGATTACTTATAGAAATTAGGGTTTTGCGAATGTGGAGTGCGCACATCTAAAACTTTTTTTTATACTAAGTTAATCACTCTTCTGACTTAAGAGACTTTTGTAGAGCTCGTCAAGACGCATCTAATGGTGGGTAGAGCGTCAAAATCGGCCTGGTGGGTGCTGAGATATCTTTAAAAAACGTTTTTTTTACTATGTAAATTTCTTTGCAAACAATAGTATTGTTTGTAAAGAAATTTACATAGTAAAAGAAACGTTTTTTAAAGATATCTCAGCACCCACCAGGCCGATTTTGACGCTCTACCCACCATTAGATGCGTCTTGACGAGCTCTACAAAAGTCTCTTAAGTCAGAAGAGTGATTAACTTAGTATAAAAAAAAGTTTTAGATGTGCGCACTCCACATTCGCAAAACCCTAATTTCTATAAGTAATCTGCGTCACGTTTCACTATGACCACTCTCTGGTTGACTCGCGGATCACTAATTAAATAAATTTTAAAGGCTTCCGCTAAAAGCTAAATCGTAGAGTGCCTCGATTTTCTATTCTAAAAAACAGATTGGAGAACTTCTATATGTTACCGATACTTTCTTTACTTCAAGTACTTCAAGTTAGTGGATTATGTACAAAAGAACATGGAATTTACAAATACAGTATATTATCAATTTTATTGATAAAGTAAAAACATCAAATATTCAAACACCTCCGTCTTGTTAATGTCAAAACACGTATAGTACAAGAATTTTATTTTTATAATTAGTTATATTTTTATATTTACAAGATCTTTGTGTATTTACTTTTAGTGCCGCTAATCATTGTTCCGTTTGTATCAAGATGCTTTACGCACGCACTCCTCCACTAAAGTATATATCCGCAGTTAAAACAACGCATAATTTTTTAAGGTTTAATTTAACAGAGGAGCAGGTAATTAGTTATCGGCAAGGTCAGGTTCCAGCACTATTTTTCTTGAGGCTTCTTTTTTTTCTTGAATTTCTATCATTTTCTTTTATTGCTCTTTGGGCTTTTTTTCTTTCGGCAAATTCTATCTCCAAGGGAAATGTATCTGTAATTGGAAGGTAAACATATTTTAGTCTATAATTTTTTTTTCAAGACTTTACACAAGAACAACAGCTTGAGTTCAACGACGCATCCAATGATCGCTAATGAATTTCTTTCGTCTTGGTACTTTGTTTAATTTTTTAATCGTCTATAGTCAGAGGGTGTCGACCTGGAAAACAAGTGCAGCTAGCAGAGTTTGAAATTAAATACCTTTGTACAAAAGCGAAAGAAATTTTTATCTCTCAGCCTATACTTCTCGAACTTGAAGCTCCAATAAAGATTTGTGATGAAATTTGATTAAATTTCATTGGTATCTAAATTTTTCGTTTGTTTATTGATAAATAAATTTTGTAAATATATATTAACGAAGTATTATTATATAGAAAATAACTGTAAATTAAAACCCATACCTGATTTAAAATTTTCTATGTTGCTAGTGAAAGGACTCTATTTTCTAAGACGATAATTTTGCCTTTTTTATTGGTTAATTTTTTATTAATTCTTTCTTTGTTTTCACGAATAGTTTTTAGGGCTTCACTTAGGCTCGTAGAATAGCGTTTTCAAAGACAAGCAATTCCAAGAAGCTGAAAAACATAACCAAACCTTACCTGAAGAAATAAAATTCCCTAAATACAAAGAATTTGCCGACTATCACAGTAAGTATTTACCAACCAAAGAAATCACTCAAATATTAAAAACTCTCTAATGGACTAATTTTTGTAAATCTCCGTGAGCATATGTTCGAAGCTTTTGTAAGCCGGTTAAGCCTACTACGCGGCCCATAAAGTCTATGAATTCTTGGTTCACAAAAGTGCTACCTGTGATCATAGCTTGTAACTTTTTCTAAAAGTTCAAATAGTTTGTAGTTTTTAGACGGGCTTGTTAAAAGTTGAATATATAAATACATTAATATAAACTGTTATTATGATATCATAAAAATCTGGGCCCACAAGGGTCTGGTGCGACGAGTTACATCTGGGCGCCATTGGAGGTAGCCGGGTGGGGTCAAGCTTGACAATTAAGGCTCATTATAATTTCTTAGAATATAAACCATGTTTGTAGTAGAGATTATTAAATACTTAATAAAGCATTGACGAGACCGTCAAAGAGTTTTAAAAAAAAAATATCATAAAAATCATGATATCATAAAAATAATTGACTAATTTCAATATACAATCGGCATAAATGGGATAGTGCATCTTTAATTTTCATCAGAAAATCATAAGCCACAATTTCCTGTTACGTAGTTGGACTATAAAAATCAAACAAGCGACATAAAAGTCTCGTAACTTAATAGCAATAGCCTTAAAAATCTTAAAATAAATCTTAAAAATAAATCTTAAAATTATTGTATCAACATATCGATCGGTCTTGTGAACTACCTTCCAGGAAACAATTGAGATTATTTGAAATCCGTATCAAGGTCGACTAATTAAAAATAATGATGCAGGTAATGCTTTCAACTTTAATTATCATAGCACTTGTCTAGAATCTGCGCCGGTAGTGCCTGGAAATTTATAATTGAAAAAAAATTTTTGGTTAAATAGATTATAATAGTATTTATAAAAAATGAAACGAAAAGCCAACTTCAATGCCCGCATTCTTTTCAAATTTATTACTTAACTCGTTTTAAATATAAAAATATGAAAGTCATGTATCTTTAGGGCTAAGTATGGTAATGACTGAAACTCTCTACTGAATACAAGCAATGAATGGGTAACGTAAAGAAATGAAGCCCCTTGGGTTTTGTTGAAAAAGGCATAAATGATTTTACGTTTAATCAGATATATAGCGTACTGATAATCTGAAAAAAAATTAAATTACCGTATTTAATTTGTGCATTACTTATTTCCTATTTTGTAATTTTTATTTCACTACTTGTATACTTTATTTGGTTCTTCTGCATTATTTAGCCTTATTTGTACGTAGTACGTATTTGGCACAAAGGAAGAGCGCAATGAATAATTAGAAGTAAACATAGATAAGATGTGCCCGAGAGTTAATATAAAAATGTTAATACAAAAAATAACAAGATTTATATATGATAAGAAAAATATAAAAGAGCTTATATTTTGCTTTACTAAAATTCTACAAAGTTCATTTATTATATATAATTGAAGACTAAATAAACTTAAAACATATTATTTATAAAATAATTAAAAAAGATCAAAATGGATGAAAATTTAGAAAACCCAATGGCTAAAAGCCCAGTAATTGGAAGCCCAATGATTGAAAGTCCAATTACTAGAAGTCCAATGATTGAAAGTCCAATAGTTGAAAGCCCAATGGAAGAAACTCAAATTGAAGAGATCCATCTGATAGAAGACCAAGGAGAAAGTTCACTTTTGCGGGATACTCTTAGAAAACGTAGAAGTAGAAAAAAATGAAACACCAGAAAATTGTGAGGCACGTCTTAGACATGAGCGTGAAAAAAATGGCAAAAAAGAGCAAAAAAAGCATTACATAAAATTGAAACAGACCTTTTAGAATTTGAAACAAGCCTTACAGATAATAGTAGCCAAGATCCTCGAAATATTGAATCCGAAAGTGAACTAAATGTACAAAATGATAATAATTTGTTCCAAAATATTGAGTCAGTAACTGATTGCCTGTAAATGATAATTTGCTTCAAAATAATATAACTATACTAGTTGATTCACTTTCTACAGTTATTGACGAATATGATAAAGTTCTTTTGCGACGATTCCGTAATAAAATCGACAAGTTAAAACACACACATTGTCCTACATGCAATAAATGTTTTCCATCAATAACTCTTGTTGTAGGAGAATGCCGTCGTTGTTATACTGAAAAAACTTTACCAAAAAAGTTCTCAATTGATAACAATATGGATCCAGGAAAAGTGCCTGAAGAGCTTTAAGGACTTACAGAAATTGAAAAAATGTTAATTGCACAAGTTTTTCCTGTGATGGTAGTTTATAGACTTCATGGAGGACAACATGGATATAGAGGAAATGTTATTAATTTCTCTCAAGATGTAGAAGAATTTGTAACTCATCTTCCTCGACATCCATCTTCATTGAATTTACTTGTTATACGTCAGCAATCTGAAAAAGACTCAACAGCATTTAGAGATTTTAGAGTTTGTCGAGATAAAATTATTCATGCATTATGTTGGTTAAAGGAGAATAACCCCTATTATTCTGAAATTGTTATAGACAATGAAAATCTTTATTGTTTACCAGAGGATGGTTATATCGATGAACATTTTCAAATTAATCAATTAATAGATGATGAAGCTGATAAAGAAAATGATGATAATGTGATCACAAGTATCTTTGTACCTTTTCTTCCTTCAGATGATCGAGAGAATGTAGCTATAAGAAATACACTTAATCGCATAATAGCTAATAATGATACAATAGAGTGGCCACGAATTGATAGCAATCCTATTAATGAATTTCAGACACCAGGCTATATTGCACATGCATTTCCAACTCTTTACCCAACTGGATGTGCTGATATTTGTACAGAACGTATTAAAAATATTAATGTGGCTGAGTATTTTAAACATTTATTATTATACTGGGATGGAAGATTTGCTCATCATACTCGTTGGTGGTATTTTGCACTTAATTCACAAATGAGATGGCGAGTACTACAAGAAGGAAAAGTATATATTAAACAGAACCTTAATGATGATCAACTTACAGTTGCAGAAATATAGGAAATAATTGCTGAAGATAATACACATATGGCTGACCGCATTATGAGATTTGGTATGGGTATACGTGGCTTAAGACAGTTTTGAAATTCAAGACGTTATGAACTATCAGATATGATCAAACAGTTAGGTTCAAGAGGATTAATCTTTTTTACATTTAGTGCTGCTGATTTGCACTGGCCAGAGCTTCATAAACTTATGCCATTTTGTGAAAATTATCATCAAAATATTGTTGATAATCCTCATCTTGCCACTTGGTTCTTTAATAAACGTTTTGAAATTTTTTTTAACAATGTGTTAGTAAAGAAGTGGAATTTAGAAGACTAGTGGTATAGGTTTGAATGGCAACATTGTGGTAGTGTCCATGTACATGGAATTGGAAAGATAAGAGATGCACCCGAAATTGAATAGGAAGTACTAAAAGAAAATGAAAATTCATTAGAGAAGGTATTGGAATATATTGATTCTCTGGTTACTACAATTAATCCAGATCCTAATGCTTCTGTTCCTGACCGTCATCCATGTCAAAAACGTTATAAAGAACTACATGATGATTTACAAGACTATATTGAGTTAGTAAATAAATTACAAAGACATACACGATGTAGTCCTTCGTATTGTCTTCGTATTAATCATGCTGGACAACAATCTTGCAGATTTGGATATCCTAAAGAAGAAAGCAGTTATACTTTTTTGCGTGATGATAATCACAATCACCCAGAGCTTATAACAGCAAGAAATGATCTATATATTAATTCACATAACAGATTTCAATTGCAAGGATGGAGAGCAAATGTTGATTTAAAACCTATCCTTAGTATTCATGCAGCTCTACAATATATTTCTAAATATGCAAGCAAAGCAGAACCACGATCAGTAGCATTTTCTGAAATTTTAGATCGTATACTTAATAATAGTAAACCAAATGATCGACTTGTTACCCAGTTCAGAAACTATTGCTTCATAGTGTTGCAGAACAAAATATATCTGCACAGGAAACTTGTCATCTTCTTCTTGGAATTCCTCTTTATCATTCAGGTCGCACTTTTGTTTCATTAAATCTTAATAATGAAGCACCACGTTGGCTTCGTGGTACAGGTACAAGAGAAAATGCAAATTTTAATGAAGTTGATAATATTGGATTAACAAAAAGATCTGCTTTAAAATTATATTGGGATCGTCCTTCTGAATTTGAGGATTTTTCATTATATCAGTTATATCTTACATATAAATTTACTAAAAACAAATGGTACAAATGCAAAAAGGAAAATATTATACATATTTGGCCACGACCATCACCAGTACGAGAAGGCCCAAATTGGAAAGAGTTCTGCCGTATAAAGGTTCTTCTTCATGTTCATCATCGAGATATTCAGCTACTGATTCAAAATAGTACAATTTCATGGTTAGCCTTATATAATAACCATTTAGAAGAAATTAATAATGATCCAATGGACTTAGGGGAGTAACAAAAATCAGGTGATTTTTTAGGGGGGGAGGGGGGTAAAAAAAGTTGAAATTATATATAAGAACCTGACTATTTATATATTGAGGAAGAGGGAGGGGGTAGGCCTCTGATAAAAAATAATCAGGTGATTAATGACACTGCCCTTACTTGGTTCTCCTGTAGATAATAATGAAAATGAAATTGCAAATGATGATAGTGAAGAGGAACTAGAGGATGATGAACTGGAGGAATATCGATTTGACTGGATGCTTCTAGCTGAAATGGGACCTAATTCAAATTTTGATTGCTCTTCTGATCTTGGGTCTCGTGATATTGATCGAAATTATGATTGGACTAATGATGCTTGACAATATTATTCTAAAAGTGATCTTGAAGAAGCAAACTCTTTTGTACAAAGAGTATCTAATCGTGAGGTATCTGGTGAAGAAACTGAATATAATATAATTTCTGATGCTGATATAGATTATCAGTCATTAAATAACAATCAAAAATTAATTTTTAAGCGAATAGAATTACATTACCAAAATATACTTGCAAATGGTCAAGTTGAGCCACTTAGAATTATTGTAATGGGAACTGCTAGCACAGGAAAATCATACCTCATCAAGGCAATTAGACGTCGACTTTATAAAATGAAAGGAGAAATATCTAACTCACCTGTATTAGTACTTGCTCCAACAGGTGTTGCAGCTTTTAATATTAATGGAGCAACAATTCATTCAATACTTTCTATTCCAATACCTGTTGGTACCAAACTCGATATAACTGGTGAACGACTAAAAAGTTACAAAACAGGTTAGAAAATATAGAGTATTTTATAATTGATGAAAAAAGTATGGTTGGACGTCGAATGCTTGCTGTAATTGATATGCAGTTACGCCAAGCTTTTCCTGAGCATAAAAATGAACCTTTTGGTAGAAAATCAATATTATTATTTGGTGATTTTGGTCAGCTTCCTCCTGTGCTTGATCAACCTATGTATACTACAGACGTTTTGAGAGATCAAATGTCTAATAATGGTATTATTGCATATATTTTATGAAGTATATAGACTCAAAATTGTTCAACATCAATCTGGTAATTCAGATGAACAAAAAAAATTCAGAGAAATTCTTTTACGATTGCGAATTGGAGAATCTACAATAGATGGCTGGAGAATACTTAGTACACGCTTTGAAAATAATATAACTAAAACAGAGCATGATCAATTTTCAAATGTTATGTTTATTCAAACAAATTGGACTGATGTTAATTTAATTAATATTGATAAACTAAAATCTTTAAATGCACCTGTTGCAAAAATTCTAGCAATACATCCTAGAGGTGGTAAAGAGGCTAAAAATGCTGATTCAGATATGGCAAATGGTCTTGAAGCAGAATTATTATTAGCCAAAGGTGCTCGTATTATGTTAATAGCAAACCTATGGACAAAAGCTGGATTAGTTAATGGTGCAATGGGAGTTATTCAGGACATTTTATTTGAGGAAAGCCAAGGTCCACCTTCTTTTCCTATAGCAGTTTTTATTGCCTTTGATGATTACAAAGGACCCACGATAAACACATCAGAGGGTATAAAAGTAGTTCCAATTGTGCCAATTCAACGAATATAGGAAGGTAAATCTGGAACTTGTTCACGTATGCAGATTCCTATACGTCTTGCTTGGGATATTACAGTACACAAAAGCCAAGGTCTTACACTACCAAAAGCTGTAATAGATATTGGCAGCAAAGAATTTGCTACAGGACTTTCTTTTGTAGCAATATCTCGAGTTCGTGCACTTAAAGATATCATTTTTAAACTATTTAACTTTGAAAGACTACAACGAAGTGCGAATAGTAAAAGAGCACAAGAAAAAAAAACTGAGGAAATGCGGTTAATTTCTTTAATACCTAAAGTATTATAAAAAATAAAAATATATAGTAATTGTCTATTACTACTAGAGATACTAAAATTGAATTGCAATTAAATTATTATACAATTATTCGCTAAATTCTATTGGGTATAAATTATAAGCATACTTGAATTAGTATAAAGAATTTCTGAATTTCACAATTAGAATACATCGAAACAAGAATTAGCTTTACTGGTTAGTATAAGTTATAGTAAAATTATTAGCTAGATACTTATAAACAAATTAAATTTAAATAATATATACTATATACTGTATTATTAAATATATATATTATATTAAAATAATTAGTTTTATTAAAAATTTAAATTTTAGAATATTTTCGCTCCGGCTTCACAATGCTACGCATTTATCTAGCTTTAATATAATTTATTAAAAATAATACAAATCTATAACGATCTCTGGATCCTGTGATCAGAATTTAACGATTTTAGATTCGTTAGAATCGTTTCATTGAGACAAGCATTTTGGTAATAAAATCATTCAAAACGGATCACTGGTTCAAGAGTTATTTAATATTAAAGTTATAAGATCTTTAATAATAATTTTAATATATACGAAAATAATATAATTAAAGCAGACAAATCTATTCCTTAGATTGTAACACAGGCAAATTTGCCTGCGTATTTTAAAATTTTTAATAAAATTTTAAATGTTGATTTTAGCCATATCTTTTCTAAGTAAAAAATATTCTTTTAGTTTTGTTTTAGTAACTTTGTTATAAAATTTTTTTAAAATTATTAGAAAACTTTAATATAATAAATGTTTAAAGTTCTTGTATTGGCATTTTTACTATTAAAATTTTTTTTTGATTTTTTCAAATTTTATATGTTCCCGTCTATAAAAAAAATCTTTACTTCTAATACAAGTCTTAATTTTTACAAGTAAATCATTAAAGTTGCAATAATGAAAGTTGTCATCCTTTATATAAACTACAATATTGTCTTAAGAACTATAGTTCTAAAACTAAAACTAAATAAGATCGCAGAAAAATTGTAATAAAATTTTTTAAAAAAATTTTTTCTTAAAATTATCTATTTTCAGCTTATATGTAACTATAATTTATTTTCTTATAATATAAAAACTAATTTTGCAAAAAAGTAATCCTTATTTTCAAATATAATTGTACAAAGTTTTATTTAATTATTTTAGTATTTTAAAAAAGTAAATCAGAGCTAAAAAAGTGCAAAAACGCAGGCAAATTTGACTGTGTTCTACTACAATCTAAGGGATAACGATCTTGGGATCCTGTGATCAGATTTTGATAATTTTAGGCTCGTTGGAATCGTCTCATTGAGACGAACATTTTGATAGTAAAATCATTCAAACAGATCACTGGTTCAAAAGTTATTTAATGCTAAATTTTACAAATTTTTACAAATTTTAAACATTTTAACCAATCAAATCGCGGTATTTGACGATCAGGTAGGGGAAGGGGGTAGCCTCTTAGTAGCAAAAAATCAGATGATAAATGGCGCTCCCCTTATAAGCAGTGCTTAAAAATTTTATAAGCAAACTGTAAAAGTTTGTGCTTCAAACCTGCTTAAGCAGGTTTCATATAAGCATTTTAACATCCCTAATATTAATTGATATAAAAAATACTTCGTAATATAGGTTATAATGTTAAAACGATGAAAAATTCATATAACACAAACTTGTAGTATGTTCGTTACATTATTGACATATACCATACTTAAATATATATGTATATAAAAAATATTTATTATATAGGTTTATTCTGTCAAAGCGATGATAAAAGTGCAATATTAATTAATATAAAAAAATACTTTGTATGTAGACTATAATGTTAAAACCACATGATGATAATAATTTGAAAAGCGCGATAAAATCTGATGCATTATTGTTTATAATATAGTACTGTACGTATAAACGCGTTATTGTTTATAATTGCCTATGACTGATCTAACCAATCAAATTGTTTAAAACGCACAAAAGGACAGACATTAAAATTTTAGTAGTATAGATATATAAAAAAGAGTATTGCTAACTTGCCCCCCTGGTGATATAACCACCCTATAATTTACTAATCAGGTCGCAGGATCTTGTATAACAAAATAAAGAAAATTTTAAGAAAATTTTGAAAAAAATTAAAAAATTATCAATATCGCAAAATTTTATTACAAAAACTAACTTTGGGCTATTAAATAAAAGCTTTTGGCATCTAATTTTGCATATAAATAATCAATTCATCCTCTAACTTAATATACCTATACCCTTACCCTAACCCTAATCTTTAAAGAATAATTTTTTATATAAAAAACTTCTATAAAAATAAAGGGTGGTTAAAATTTATAACTTTAACCAGGTGTTAAAATTAGTTAAATTCTATAAAAAATATTTATTATGTAGGTTTATTCTGTCAAAGCGATGATAAAAGTGCAATATTAATTAATATAAAAAAATACTTTGTATGTAGGCTATAATGTTAAAACCACATGATGATAGTAATTTGAAAAGCATGATAAAATCTAATGCATTATTGTTTATGTAATAGATATTACACGGGCTATTGTGAATATCATGAGTTAGCACGGCGAAGCCGTGGTAACACATGATGTTCACGGCGCACGTGTAATATCTGATATATTTCACGGTTTCTATGCCCGTAATGTTTCTGATTAAAATTTTTAATGATGATGTCATACCGTGTAAAAATTTTTGATATCTTCACGGTATTACATCATCATAAAAATATCATCAGAAATGTTCACGGGAGAACATTAGGGACCGTGGAATATAATATAGTACTATATGTATAAACGCATTATTGTTTATAATTGCCTATGACTAATCTAACCAATCAAATTGTTTAAAACACACAAATAGACAGACATTAAAATTTTAGTAATAGATTACTAATACAGTACATTTTTTTAAAATAACTGTTAAATATTTTCAGGTTGGTTTTTTAAAGTATTTTTGGAAGGTATAAATTTATTGTTCTTGTTTGATAACTGTCTGTTCTTTTTAATTAATAGTATACTAGTTTTTTTCAAAGCAATGCTTTTTAGTATAGCTCCAGTAAGAGTGTCAGGTGGTTCTTTGCGTTAGTATATTTTTTGACCTTCATGATCTTTGTTATTTACAGTTCTAGTTTGTAATGATAATATTTTTTTAGATAGTAATAGGCAGTTCATTGTGTTAGTGCGTCATTTTTAATGGATTGTCTTTAATATGCTTCTGTAAAGAATTTTATTATTTCTGGCTTTCATAATTCCTTTTTTGGCTTTTCTGGTTATCAATATACTACTAATATACTAATGCTCATTTTTTTTCTTTAGTAATATTAGACTGTTCTTTCCATTGGTGCATTGTTATTGGTGTAGCCCAAAAATAATACGATTTCATGACTTCATTGTTATTATTGGTTTGGTCCTGTAAGGTAGTGCAATTTTATAATTTTGTTGCTTTTGGCTTGCTAAATAGCTATATACATTCGCGAATATAGCTCAGTTTTTTCAAAGTCTTTGAGGATGCAGTTTTGACTTTGCCAGAGATTTCATTCTTTATAGTGATTTTGACTTTTGCTAGGGATTTTGACTTGTGTTAGGTTTGCTTTTTGCTGGAATTTTGCATTTTTCTGGGATTTTGCCTTTTACCAGTATTTTGCATTTTGCTGGGTTTTGCCTTTTGCCGGGTTTACCTTTCACCAAGGCTTCATTTGCTAGTAGTTGATTATCAGCTTTTTATGGACCTATAGCTCTGCTAGTTGATCTATCACTAGCATGTTTTTGTACTTAATTTTGACAATGGTTTCATGCTTCGCTTTTGCTGATAGTTTTGTGCTTCATTCTTGCTAGTGGTTTTGTGCTTTGTTTTTGATGGGTTCATTTGATGGGTTCATGCTTCATTTTGCTAGTAGTGTTTTTTAATTTTGTTATCATTATTAATCATATAGCAAAACAGGTATGCAATATCATTCAATTTAACAATTAGAATTAAAATAAGGTGACTAGAGTTAAAAGTGGGTTATATAGTTAATTTTTATTGCATAATCGTGCTTTAGAATAGAAAATAATATGCATAACAGATAATATTGCAAGTATTATGTGTATGTACACATGAAAATATATATACTGTAAAAAACGGTTTATTATTATATATATATTTATATTAAAATAAATTTATTTACTAATTTAATTCGTAAATATAGCATTGGCTAATTTTTATCAAGTATCCTAGAATTTATGAAAACAGCTGTAATCATTTTTTTTTTTTTTTTTTTTTTTTAGCGAGGCTTCGTTAACTATAGCGTCTACAAATTGAAATTTCACGGATCCGGACCGGACCCGGATCTAAGCGATGCGAATTCGGGCCCTAACTTTAGATCCGAATAGATGTTCGGACCGGGTCCGGATCTTGAAAAATACCCGCCCGGTCCGAATCATGCGGAACACTAATAACGCTCATGAGCGTAGAATATGGCCCGAATTAAACTTAGTTTGGGCCAATTTTGAAATTACACACCTGCGCGTTAACTAAGGGTTTTGAGGTTTTCTTATTTAATAAAATATAAAATCACAATTGATCCCGACAATTATTTTTACCAATCAAAATGAAAACTTACCCTATGCTTTTATTACTGGACTTTCCATCAGGTAGCAAAAAAGCCGACTGAATAGTCTAGTGATAGTCCAACTTTCTAGCAACAACGCTGTTTTTACACGATTTAATTCTTGCAGCGATTAATTATGATCTTTAGAATTCTGTAGTATTTCGCGATAAGTATACAATATTGGGCAAAAATTGTAGAATAACGATAATTTGGCAAATGATCACGTGCCGCTCTGCGACACATGTAACCAATCATTTGCCAAATTACTGTATTCGACAATTTGCCCAATATCTGATATTGGTGTTATCCGGCAATTTATGATCATGATTGGTAGGGAGTTGCTCGCTGAGTTTTGATTTAAATAAACATGTTTCACATGAAAAAATAACAAGAAGAAATAATTTCATGATCATATGAGTTTGCCGGATAACTGTCAGTTAGATTCTAACAATGTTGATCAATAACAAATAGAACCTCTGATTTGAATCTATTAAAAACTTTTTTGATACGTAAAAGTTCGTTACCTTAGTCCTTCTAATAATTGCAGACATGACTAGGTATTCTGCTAAGCTAGCCAACCCTGCCAAGTGTGAGCTTGTTACCCCTTAAAATTAACTTAATATTACGATGTACATATAATAAAAAAATTTATTTGCTACTAAAATTTGGGGTATTACGGAGGATACGATTTAGGATCAATTCAGGACCAATTCCGCAAATCTACCAATATGTTGACATTCTGGTAGCTCCTTCTATGATGCATAGAGAAATCTTTGAATATGTCAACGAAATCAACATTCTATTTAACCAGGAATGGTGTCAAGTCGCTACTCCAATTTACTGGAGAGCACCATTTAGTTATACGAAAGAACGAAGCAAGCTTGCACTAAATATTTACAGATTATTTCTTTCGACCTTGCAACGTCGTATGCAGCCATAACTGATCCTCTTGTCGAATAAAAATCAATTTAGTTTGTGATGGTTTTTTTTAGCGTTACTACCCTGCAAGTTAAGCAACCGATCAAATTTCGAAATCAGATGTAGCACATGAATCTTATAAGTTTTTTTTTTGCGGTATCAAGGGTAATGATATGGGTAGCGCAACGATAAATACAAATGTGATCTATTCGTCTTAATTATTTTTGTTTAGTTTTTTTTTTTTGTTTTAAAGGTAATCTACATTTGAAAAATTATTTAATTGAATTGTTAGTGTGGCGTTTCTAAATTGTTAGATTTAAGCATGAAGTCTTTTTATAGATCACTTTTGTTCGAATGTAATAATAAGCATTTGATAGTCGGTTTTAAAGTTGGTCAAGTTTTTATCGCTCATTCGAACCGATAAACCTGAATATCAAATGATCGCTATCAGTGTCTAGAATTCAGCATCAAAAACTGTGAGTAGGCCGTACATTACCGTTACCTATGGAACTTCTCCATGTATATAAAAACTTTATTTTTTGCATAATAAATATAGCGCACATTAAAACCTAAAACATGTAAGAATTTAAAAATTTAAAAATTTAATGCGCGTATTCCTTCAATAATATTAAAATCTATGTGCGCAAAATGTAACCTTTAAGGTACGGAAATTTTTTTTAATGTGTGCTACGCCCTTTCCGCACATTAATTTTTAGACATTTGATCGCTATTTCAGCCTCGACCGAGGTCAAAATAAAAAAGCATGATATGGAAATGCGGTCTCGCGGGTTCGCGAAAGTCATGTGATACTCTGACATAATGAATATTTTTTATTTTTTACTGATCAAATAAATAAATTATAATATTTTACTTTTTCGAAACTCCTTATAATCATTCAATTAAGTCCACACTCTATAAACACACTTAGAATGAGCTTACTATAGTCTCATTATCAAACTTTGTTAATTGGAGTTCCGGGAATTCCTATAAACAAATACATATAATTAACCAGTAATCCGGACGTAGAAAATCTAAAATTTCTCAAATAATATCAATAATAATGATCAATAGTAATATTAAAAAAAAAAAAAAAAAAACTAAAAAAAATTTTTAGAAACTTACAAAATACCGGTATAAGATGGTGTGCGCCCAGAGTTAGGATCTCGATCAGAAACTTTTTCATTTGTTAAAGAAATTATTGAGAATGCTAAAGCAACCCATGATGCCCATTTTATCTTTAAATACAAAGTTACGATGTTAGCATAAATAAATATAATCAATATTGACGGCGACTTCTAATCACCTTCATAATAAGGCCAACGGTACCTAGAAAATTAAGTTAAATTTTGCATTATTGGAAAAACCATACTTGTATACTATCATAAATAAATCAATAGAAAACATACTTAATAGAAGTGATACTACTCCATAAAAATCAGGATCAATTTCGTCTAATTCTTTTTTCGGCGTATGATACTGAATAACATTATTAGGTCGCCTTGGATCGGCAGTTGAAGATTGAGTTGTGGACATGGTCCTCAGAAGGGTAATGTAAGAGAAAGGTAGGCTAAACTATTGATCGAATAATTTAAATCAACATTGTCACATAACGTGACCGTAGCACTACCGTAGCACTTTTACCACTAATCGAGTAAAATTACGTTTTTGATAAATCTCGTTTATTTAATTAAATGAAGTTACAGTAACATAATTTTGCGCCATCGATCACATTATCATGTGACAAGGATTTAATTTGGCAAAAATCGATGACGTAGAATTGAATTTCTGACTAGTACCCCCCCAAAATTTTCATAACTACGTAGGAAACACTTCCCGAAATCTTTGTTTTTGCGTTCATCCTTGATAATATTCTGTTCTGAACACCTTTTTTAATTACTCCAAACGGGGCTTCTTTACGTATCATTGTCGTTATTTTGAACATTATTCTTCGACGATTTCCCTTAGGCCTAAAGTGAATACATTATTATTACTATCTTTTCTTTCAAATTAACATGGCCGGTTCCGAACTTTCCACACCTGAATTATATGCATTGAGATTAGTTGATCCTCATATATGTATGCAACATTAGTCTCTCTTAAATATTGACATTCCTCGTTTTTTCTTGAGTGTTTACTGATCTTGCTAATATAATATGGTTTTCTTGATCGATATATTTAGCATTTAAAACAAAGCTATCGATTGCTATGAATCTCAGAGATTCTGTCGAAGTTTATCAAAATGCTGATTATAATCGTTTTCTTCAAGCTTTAATGCCCGTGTTAACGAAAATGTTAATAGAGGAACAACCCGTTTTCGATAACAATTCCGAAGAACAGGTATACAAACACTGTATATATTCTTTAACTGTTAATCGATTCCTTTATTATTCATTTTTTTTTTTCCTTTTTTTTCCTTTTTTTTTTTTTTTTTTTTTTTTTTTTTTTTTTTTTTTTTTTTTTTTTTTTTTTTTTTTTTTTTTATTTTTTTTTTTAATATAGAAATTGCGAAATTTATATTTAGAAATACTACATCGGTTACCTCAAAACGATTCGCTTCTACCATATGCCTCTAACCTTTTGGAAACACTAATGGAACTGTTGAAGAAAGAAAATGAGGATAACGCGGTTATCTGCTTAAAAATTATTATAGATTTGCACCGGAGTTATAAGCATCAACTGGGAAATCTGGTTCAGCCTTTCCTAGACATTGTCCAAGAAATGTATAAAAATATGGAACAAACAGTAAAAGATTCTTTTGATTCACCAGGAATTGCTGCCACTCCAAACGTCGGTACTGTAAGTAGATAAAAATAAGTATGCTCGCGTCTTAGGATTAGATCATTTAGTTCGCATAATTATTAGCCTCACAAAATTATTTTCCTCGCGTTTTTTACGTGTCATTCAGCCAGTTCAGCCAATAGTACTTGTACCTCCTTCTTCACGTCCATCGTCACCCGTCTCAGATGTTACAACAAATGAAATTGCTCCTAATAAAGTTTTGGCTGGAAGTTTACACAGCTTTAAAGTCTTGACCGAATGCCCTATCATTGTAGTATTACTTTTTCAATCCCATAGACATTTTGTGAATGACAATATAGGAAATTTCGTTCCACTAATTATTAAAGTATGTTACGAAAAACACCAATCTTTTATAGGATTTATAAACAATGGTCGCATATTTTAACATAATTATGAAAATTATACAAATTATATTAATTTAAATAATTTAAATAGACATTGGGGTTACAGGCTCGTCCCCAAGCCGAAGCACAAGAGGCAGCTAGAGTTAGAGGTGAAATATTCGTTGGTGTTGCACCGGGAATTAGAGATCGTGCCAAATATACAGAATTCATTATAGCTCAAGTTAAAGTACGTTTAAACTATTTTATATAACCATTTTCATTTTATTATTTGCTTCATAATTTTTTTATGTTTCTCGATTTACCCAGACAATGTCTTTTTTGGCATACGTTCTTCGTGCATACACTACTGCGTTACAAGAATACCAAAGCATGATACCTGATTTTGTCATACGATTGCTTCAAGATTGTCCACCTGAGGCCTCCGCAACTAGAAAGGTGATTATTTATAAACTACACGTTACTAAAAAAAAAAAAATGAAAATATTATCACGTGTTTATTCGTTGATCTTGACTAATTTGGTATGACAGGAATTGTTAGTCGCGACCAGACACATTCTCTCAACCGACTTTCGTTCCGCATTTGTAAGCAAAATTGATATCCTTCTCAATGAGAAAGTACTAATTGGTAGTGGAGTTACAGCTCATGATACTCTTCGGTAATTTCAAAAATATTTTCATTTTCGTATATTCTATTAATTCATAATTAAACATTAAATTTTTTAATGCGTTTTATTAAATAGGCCTTTAGCGTATAGTATGTTGGCAGACTTAGTTCATCATGTACGGAATGAACTTTCACCAGCACAACTTTCACGAACAGTTTATATTTATTCGCGTAATTTGCATGATCCAACTTTGGCTGCTAGTATTCAAACTATGTGCTCTAAACTTTTGCTAAATTTGACTGAATGTATTGTAAAGATTCCTAAGAAAGATGGAAAAGACGAAGGTTCATTAATTAACCTTATCATATTTTCGTAATAAATGTATATGTAATATTTTACTCATTCTATTATATTAAAATTTACAGCTAGAGATTTGCTAATCAAAATTTTGGATACTTTTGCCAACAAATTTGTAACTCTGAATTTGGTATTCGCCGATATTCAACGACAACAACGAAAGAAGAAGGCTACTGTTTCTGGTGACTTAAATACGGTAGAAAAAACTGTTGATTTTGATTTTGAACAAGCGCGTCCGATTAACACGTCTACACCTAGTGAACTTCAACACGATGCTATAAATGGTATGCAAGTGTCAACTAGTTTGTGTTTATATATAAGATTTTTTTTTTTTTTTTTTTTTTTTTTGTAATAATAATTAATTTTTCTTTCATATTTAGATGGGAGATTTTTATTCAGAAATTTAGTTACTGGCCTTAAACCAATCATCCAATGGTTAAAAGAATGCAATCCACCATCTCCAAACAATCAAAAAGCTACTGCTCAACAAAACAACTCAGTTGCTCGTGGATTTACTCAAGAACAAATAGATATTTTTATTCGTTTGTTTCGAGAGGGTGTACGTTGTTTTGATTATTTTAACATCGACAATGTGGATACACCTCAAGTAAAATATTCTGATAAGTTACCTACAGAAATCCCGAGTAGAATCGGTCCATATTCGAAAGTCGAAAAGGAAGCACTTGAACATTTTGGGTCTGCGTTTGTAATGGTTGATCCTGCTATATTTCAGGAGATTTTTGCTTCACAAATGAATTTTTTTTTCGATCAAATGTTGCAAAATACTTCTCTTCTTCAAATACCTCAGTATTTTTTAGCACATAATGACGTAATTTCTCAAAGCTTTGCCGGAATTTTATTAAGATTTCTTGTGGATAGACTAGACAAGCTTGGGGGACCCGATCCTTTATATGCATCTGTTATGCTTCGGTTGTTTAAACTAGCATTTATGGCTGTGACATTATTTCCAAATCATAATGAAAGTGTGCTTCACCCACATCTTGCAAACATAATCACATCATCAATGAAACTTTCTGCAAAAGCTAAAGAGCCAATCAATTATTTCCTGTTGCTTAGAGCACTTTTTAGAAGTATTGGTGGTGGTAGATTTGAAACATTGTATAAAGAAGTCTTTCCATTACTACAAGTACTTCTGGAAGGGCTCAACTCATTATTATCTCTAATACATAAGCAACGCATGAGAGATTTATTTGTTGAACTCTGTCTTACTGTGCCTGTGAGACTCAGTGTGCTTCTTCCTTTCCTTAGTTATTTAATGAAACCTCTCGTCTTGGCTTTACAGGCAGGTCCAGAATTAGTTACACAGGGCCTTCGGACTTTGGAACTTTGTATTGACAATCTAACTCCTGAGTTTTTGGATCCAATCATGGCTCCGGTTATTAATGATCTTATGAATGCGCTTTGGAAACATCTTAAACCGACACCGTATAGCAATGCACACAGTCATGTTGCTATGAGAATTTTAGGTAAACTAGGAGGACGAAATCGACGTATGCTCAAAGAACCTGCACAACTTAACTCTCATACACCACCATTGACTGGGATTGATTTGCAAATTTATTTTGAGCCACATACAAATCCTCATAATTTATCATTAGATGAAAATTTATCACTTGCTGCAAGAATATTACAAGATCCTAATACAACTTTTTATAAAAAAAATGCATACAAATTTTTGGTTGCCACTATTCCCTTGTTTATTGATTTAGATGAAGGAACAGAAGATCTGGCTGCCTCAATAACAGCAAGAGTTCAACAACAGTTACTGCAAAATGATGATCGAGATGACATGGAAATAAACCCATCAAATATGGAGAGTGCCAATGGTGATATTCCAAATGTAACAAGTGAATTTCGTGAACTTTCAATAAACAAAATGCCCAGTAAAGAAGGTCACAAACAAATATTGAGAAGAAAGGTTGTGCAAGAAGAAACGTTGCAAAATGTAATATGTTCACTTTTTGTAGCATCATCATTACCCGATCTCAAAGAGCAAGCATGGCCATTTCTTGAAAATATTTGTCGGCATTTTGCTCTATTAGAAGTTAGTGAAGCTCTAAATTATCGTTATACAAGAGAAAAAAGATTTGATTTTAATGATGAAACAAAGCAATATAATTTGGAAACTAAAGTAATGGTAGAGGCTTTGGTAGAAATCATAACGTCTGAAAACTCTCAACTTAGTGATCTCGCCGAGACTGCTTTAACTTTAATATATGAGACGTGTATAATTATTACTGGGTCAAAGGATGCTCTTATTCATTTCCCATTGTTTCACGTATTGGCATCTCGTTTTTGTTCATGTTGTTATAAGCAGGAATGGTTTCGCAAGGATGGGGGTTGCACAGGCATTTCGATTCTCAGTAATAAACTTGACATGGGTACTCAATGGATGCTAGGTCATGAATTGGAATTTGTTAGATCATTACTCTTTATTTTAAAAGATATGTCGCCAGAGTTTGCAGCAGGTTATGTTGAGAATGCTTCTCAGACACTTTTACACGTTTTAAAAGTTTGCAATCAACAAGAACAATCAGATAGCCATGGTGATGTTGATATGACCGATTCAAAAGATGAGAGTGAACGCGAAAGGCAAACTAAATTTGACAAGCTCATTACCCTACTAACTTCGGAATTGTCTAATGCAAATGCTGCAGTAAGAGAAACAGTACAATCGTCATTTCAAATAATAGCCGATATGACAAAATGTGATGTTACTTACTTACTTTCCCGCGCACGAGATACGTTACTCAGTCCTATTTTCGGTAAACCGCTTCGTGCTCACCCTACTCCAATGCAAATTGGGCATATTGATGCAATTACATATTGTTTGACATTACAACCTCCTTTATTAGATTTTAGCAATAATGAAGAGCTTGTTAGACTTTTGAATGAGGCTTTGGCGCTTGTAGATGCTGAAGATCAAGTTTTGACCAGTCGTTCAACGCAATATAAAGCATCTACAGCTGGGATTAATCTTAGGATAGTCTGTATTAAATTTTTATCCGCATCAATGATGCGTTCTGATTCTTTTCCTCAAGCCACTGCAGTTGCTACTCGGACTCGTATAATTGGAGTTTTTTTCAAATCATTATACTCAAAAGCACCAGAGGTCGTGGATGTTGCAAATAAAGGACTTCAACAAGTTCTTCAACAACAGCACAAACTTCCAAAAGATCTTTTACAGGCTGGTTTAAGACCTATTTTGGTCAATCTTTCAGACCATAAAAAACTAACTGTACCAGGTCTTGAAGGTTTAGCTAGACTTCTTGAATTACTCACCAATTATTTTAAGGTAGAAATTGGGAGAAAATTGCTTGACCACCTTCGCCAATGGGCTGATCCAACAGTTCTGCAAGAAGCTGCATCCAAGCCACTTATCGAAATTGAACCTATTAAAATTATAGTCGCCATATTGAATGTGTTTCATCTCTTACCTCCAGCTGCCTTCGTCTTTTTGGAAGATCTAGTTGCAATTGTCTTAGAATTGGAGGAGCAATTACGTCGTTCTATGTCAAGCCCTTTTCGTTTGCCTCTTATCAAATTTTTGAACCGTTATTCGACTAATGCTATTGAATACTTTTACAATAAAATTGGCAATGATAAGTCTATTCGGTTATTTATAAATATATTGGGAACTGATGAAGCTATTAAACTCAGACAGGACATTATGGCAGAACCATTAAAACTAATTGATAAAACTTCGAATATTCAAGACTCAGATATCTCTGATGAGGTGAAATTTCAGAGAATTGTTATTATTCGGGAGATTATAAAATTTCATCCTAATTGGTTAGTTGAACCCTCTTCCGAACCTATTCTTAAATGCCTCAGAGAAGCATGGAATGATCCGGGACGTCTGGAGAGATTGAAACGAGAAGATACTTTAAGTTTGTCTCAATGTCGTGAATCCAAGTATCTTGTTGAGATATTTATCTGTTATTTAAAAGAAAATCCAAGTGATATTGATTTGTTATTTGAATTAGTAACTATATTTTCTTATGAAAGTGTAATTGACTATACATTCTTAAAAAAATTCTATCAAGAAGAAGTCGCGATGAAATATAGTGTAACACAAAAAAGAGCTATTCTTGACAAGTTTTTAGATAGTTTCATTGACTCTTTTATTCCGGCTAGCGTTAAGATGCAATCTTTAAAAGTTATAATTAGTCCGATGCTTTTGTATACATTTGCCAAAGGGCAAGAGTATGAACAAATTATTGGAACTGCTCAAATGGATAAGATTCAAAATATTTGGCGTTACCTGGCCGAAACTCATGATGAAATTGAGGATTCATTACGCATTGAGGTTTTACAATTTTCAACGCTTCTTGTACAACGCGTACCTCATCTCATTAGTACACGAAGTGACCTTGCAAAAATTGGTTGGACTTGGTCCAGGGCTGATGATATAACTGCTAAGCAAACAGCATTTGTCTTTTTGGCTCAAATATTTGCTGAATTTGAGTTTGTTAATTCAAAAATCTTGGTGCAATCTTATTTTGCACTTTTAAGAGCGCATCAATTAGAGGCAAGAACATTAGTGAAACAAGCTTTAGATATTCTTGCACCTGTGCTTCCAAAATTAAAGACACAACATCCACTTCCATCTAAAGAGTCTTTCGATGAATCTAAAAAAGATTCCAAAAATAAAAAAGCTCCAACTCCAAGCTGGATTCAATACGCAAAAAAAGTTTTATTAGAAGATGGATACAGCGTTTCTCAATTGGTTAATGTTTATCAATTACTAGTACGCCACCCTGATTTATTTTATGAACACAGAGAACATTTTATATCACAAATTGCGAATACTTTGACAAGATTAGGACTACTTCAAAGCGCTACTGCTGAAACTCGACTTCTAACTATAGATCTCTCTGAATTAATTTTAAAATGGGAAAAGCGTAGAATTTCCGAAAATCGCATGCCAGAGCAATCAAGTGCATCATCGACTCCTGCTATGACACCGGACAAACGTCGCATTGACTCAGAGCCAGAATATTCTCCACGTAAACGAATAGTGATTGAACATGGTGGTGAATATAGGAGTGTTGTTACAGAACCAAACCAAAAATATATTCCGAACATAAATTTACGAGAAAGTGTTGTTGGATATCTTACTAGATTTGTGTGTACCTCTACCGAGTCTGTCAGTAAAACTGGTTTGGCTCGTCGAGCTTTAGAATTAATAAAAGAATTTTTGCTCCCTGACTTTTGGCCTGAGGTTAATGTAAAACTTTCTGCTTTTGAAAGAACCCTTAAATATACAGAGATTAATCAAAATATACTTAATAGTGTGTGCAATAGCTTGGAAGTTTTAAATGTAATACTTGAAAGAAAGCCAACAGATTGGTGCCTTACAAATATTGTCCATCTTCAACAATTATTGGAGACTAGTATCGGAAATACGCAAGTAAGAATCCAAGAATGTCTCCACCCAGTACTTGTTCATATATATAAATCTTTGGCTCCTCCACCATTTGAAGAAGTTTCTTCTTTAAATCCCGAACAGCCATCCTCACCTGATTCTGAAGTTGAAAATTTTATTAAAATTATTCATACTACAATTCAAGAAGGTCTTCAAAATATGAACATGAATAATTTATATACTGCAATGATGTTATTAAAATCAGTAGGCTGTAATACTCCAAAGAACCTTGACCCTTTTCTAACAGGAATTATTCAAGTTATACAAAAACTCACTAAAGATGTTACAACTTTAACGCCGAATACTTCCACCAACAGCAGTAATTTAAATGGTGCACATCCTCCTGATTCTCCAACAAGCGTTCTTATAATGGCATTGCAACTTGTGAACTCCCGAATTTCGGAGTTGAACGAGCCAAGACCTATTTTTCTTACAGCTCTTTCACAATTGATAGAAAAAACTAATGATTATGTACTTTCTCGAACTATTTTTGAAATGGCTAAAGAGTGGGTTAATAGCAAATTGGAGCCTTTTCCTACTCTAGAGGAGAAGTCAGACATACTAGTCAAAATGTTATGTTTCGAATCTTTAGACGATAAGACTTTAATTGAAGATTTTTTAAATCTCGTCATCTCTATATATAGCGATACTTCTTTCACTAGATCTGAAATGACAGTGAAGTTAGAAAAGGCATTTTTAATTGGCACACGCTATAATAATCCCAAAATTAGAAATAAATTTATGGAAATATTTGATCATAGTATGGCTCGATTGTTGCCAACGCGTCTTTCGTATATAATATCAGATCAAAATTGGGAATTTTTAGCGGACTATTTTTGGCTTCATCAAGCCTTAGATGTTCTTTTAGGTTCTGTTTCGTCAAAGAAAAGGATTCAGTCGCCAGCATACAGTTTGCAAACCAAGTCTATCGCAACTCTTGGCGGATGTTCTAATTTAAAATCATTGACTCCTAGTAAAGAATTGGAAGACTTTTTAATGAAGCATCGAGAATTTTTGCGTGATCTGAAAAAATTGCGTGTCGGTGATCTATTACCGTATTTGAAACAGTTACACTACTTAGATGATAATTTAACATATAAACTATGGGTGGGCCTTTTTCCTTTTTGTTGGGCCTCCATTCCTCTTAAGGATAGGCAAGATTTGTCTAATAATTTGATAGCGCTTTTATCAAAAGATTATCATGCAGCACAATCAGACTTAAGACCTAATTGCATACAAGCATTATTGGATGGTATATCTCGTTGTTCACCTACCATCAGATTACCACCACATTTGGTAAAATTTCTTGGAAAGTCTCATGGTGCCTGGCATACATCTATGGAAATTCTCCAGACTACTTATGAAGGAATCAAAGAAGATGATAAATTTAAAGAAAGCACTTTAGATGCATTAGCTGATCTGTATTCAACTCTATCAGAGGATGATATGTTCTGCGGTTTGTGGAAAAGGCGATGTAAATTTGCAGAAACACATTCTGCAATATCATATGAACAATCTGGAAATTGGACACAAGCATTGCTTGCATACGAGTCTGCGCAAACAAAATCACGAGCGATGGGTTCTCCATGTACTGAGTCAGAATATTTACTGTGGGAAGATCATTGGGTCACATGTTCTCAAAAGTTGCAACAGTGGGACATTCTCATTGACTTTGCAAAAAATGAGAATAATATAGATTTAATGTTCGAGAGTGCCTTTCGTTTAATAGAATGGTCTACAGAGAAAGAGATTTTCGAACCAAATATACAAATATTTTCAGATTCAAATCAAAATCCGAGACGAAAAATGTTTGAGTCATTCATGAGTTTAATGAAATCTCAACAATCGAACAATTATGACGATTTTAAAAAAATTTCCGAAGAAGCCCATCAATCATCATTACGCAAATGGCATACGCTTCCAAACGTAGTTTCACAGAGCCATATCCCCTTACTTCACTCATTCCAACTCTTGGTTGAATTTGATGATGCTACGAGAATGTTTTCGTCCTTAGCAGATATTAACCATCAGAACGCTGATACTAAAGCTAGTGAATTAAAGAGTGTATTGCAAAGCTGGCGAGAACGGTTGCCAAATATGTGGGATGATATAAATGTGTGGAGCGATATTGTGGCTTGGAGACGTCATGTTTTTAATGTAATAAATAAATCATTCGCACAATTTCAGGCCCAGAACACAACTAATACTATGGCCAACACCAATTATCCATTCCGTGGACACCACGAAACAGCATGGACCATAAATAGATTCGCACATGTCGCAAGAAAGCATCAACTTTCCGAAGTGTGCATCAATTTCTTACAACTAATTTATAATTTACCAAACATTGAAATACAAGAGGCATTTTTGAAGTTAACAGAGCAAACTAAATGTCATTATCAAAATCCAAATGATGTAGCTAATGCCCTGGATGTTATAAACAATACTAATCTTAATTATTTTGGGTCTCAACAAAAAGCTGAATTTCAT
The DNA here is from genome assembly GCA_003550325.1 of Gigaspora rosea. NCBI lineage: Eukaryota > Fungi > Glomeromycota > Glomeromycetes > Diversisporales > Gigasporaceae > Gigaspora > Gigaspora rosea. The sequence continues at coordinate 63,475 of QKWP01001779.1, read as the reverse complement.
ACATTACGTGGAATGATACAAGCCAAATTGGGTCGAGACCATGAAGCTAATGATAGTTTTTCACGAGCCGTGCAAGTGGATATGCGCCTTCCTAAAGCTTGGGCTGCATGGGGGCATTATTATGATAATAAATTTAAATCAAATCCCGATGAAACAACTTTTGCTGCCAATGCTTTAAGTTGCTATTTACAGGCGGCTGGCCTTTATAATAGTCCTAAATCTAGAAAGCTGCTTGTTCGTATTTTATGGCTTTTGTCAATTGATGATGATAAAGGACATATTTCTCGAGTTTTTGAAACTTATAATAGTAAGAGTGAAGTTCCGGTATGGTACTGGATAACTTTCATACCACAACTTATAGCTTGTCTATTGCATAAAGAAGCAAGGCATGCGCGTACAATTCTTATGAAGATCGCCAAACAATATCCTCAGGTAATCAATGACTCTATCGTTAATTTTGTTACTTGGAAAAAAATTTAGGCTAAGTTATTTTTAAATAGGCTTTGCACTTCCAATTACGAACAGCACGAGAAGAATCCATGTTAATTAAAAAGCAGGCTGCTGCCTTGGCTGTTCAACAAGCCCAGGCTCGCGCTGGGCAAGTTTCACCTTCCGTTGTTAATGCATCAGGAACTCCTTTGACATCAATGTCCTCGTCCGTTTCCGGTAACGAAGGGGTGATATTGCCATCAGCAAATCAATTAAATACAAATGTAATTGTTAATGGAAACGGCCATAGATCGTTACCAGAACAATCGAGCCCTAGTCAAACAAGCTCTGACCAAATGAGCCCTCAAGCACTAAACTTTTCACAATCAAGTCCCATGCCATCACAACCTCCGCAGAGTCCTGCAATTCTTCATCCTTCAACTCCGACTAACAACATTGATCATGGACGGTCTCCTATTACTCCTGGACTTGGAATGAGTACTAATCATCATACGCTACAAAATCTTCCGCATACACCTCAATCTCAACAAGTATCGAAGCAACCATGGGAGCATATTGAGGATGTAATGTCAATTTTAAAAACATCATTTCCATTGCTTGCCTTATCGATCGAAACTATGGTAGACCAGATTCAACAACGTTTGAAACCATCGTCTGACGAAGACATTTACCGCTTGATTGTTGCGTTACTAAATGATGGGGTGCAGGTATTCCCAATTATATTTTTTTTTTTCTTTACTAAAGTATTGCTATAGACCTGTTTAAATTTTAACTTAATGCTTTATTGCAGCAAATCATTTCCCGATTAAATTATTCTCATGATGATGGTACGCTAACCTCGGTTACAGAGACGAATATAAAGCAATTCGCAAAAAATCTATTTCCTGGAGCTATTAAGGTTTTTTTTTTGCGTTTTAGCATTTTATAACATATTTCTATGCAAGGTTTTAAAAGTTTTTTTTTCATTTAATAGACAGCATTTGTAAATGACTTTATTACAAAAAAGCCGGACTTGACGCAATACGTCGAAACGCTCCGCAAATGGAGAGATCGGTTTGAAATTGTTTTGGACAGTAAACCCCGTACACAACATTTAGAACATTTCAGCGCATATCTTGTTGAGTTCCAGCATCAAAAGTTCGAAGAAGTGGAAGTTCCAGGACAATATTTATTGGTAAGGTCTATTGTAATTTGTATATTTACTAATTTTTAGAGTTTTTCTTACCCTGTTTTTTTTTGATCAGCATAAATTCCACAATAACACCGAATTTGTTCGTATTGATCGATTTATGCCGGAAGTCGAAGTTATTAGAACACATGGAATCTGTTACAGAAGGCTTACCATACGTGGACACGATGGGAGTCTTCATCCTTTTGCCGCTCAACTTCCGTCAGCAAGGCAAAGCCGTCGTGAAGAACGAATCATTCAACTTTTTAGGATACTAAATACGTAAGTTGTTTAACAATTTACTAATGTAATTATTAATGTATTATTGCTTTACTAATAATATTTTTAAATTTTTAGCGTGTTGGAACGTCGCAAAGAGAGTCGCAAACGTAATATTTCCTTCCATCTTCCTTTAATTATTCCATTAGGACCTCAGATTAGGATAGTTCAGGATGATCCTTCATATTGTTCATTGCAAGAGGTTTATGAAGACCATTGCGATGTTACTGGAATTTCCAAAGATGATGCAATTATCTATTATACTAACAAAATGAGAGTCAACATGCGAGATGTTCGGATGGTAATAATATTATAAATAATAACTTATCACCATATTGAAATATTAAGGACCAATATTTTTTTAATATAATCCATTATAGGGAAAAGACCTGACAAATTTGAAAGTCGAAGTTGCTGAACAAATTACATCTAAATTTATTCCAAGTGACATACTTACAAAAGTTAGTTGATCTTAAATAATTTACTTAAAATAATTTACTTGATTGTTTACACTATACTGACCATACTGACTCGATTATTTAAAAATAGTTTATGACAAAAACTATGAAATCGCACGAAGATCTTTGGACTATAAGAAAACGATTCACTTCCCAAATGGCAGCTGTATCTTTTATGACATACATTATGTCTATTAATCAAAGATATCCTCATAAATTTATGATTTCACGGAATACTGGCAACATATGGATGACTGAATTACTTCCTGGTATGTCATTTATTTCGCGTAAAGTCATTTTAATTGAGATAATTTATCTAATTTTAAATTACACATAAACGTATTAGCATTTACACCGAATGTGCCAATGTTACACAATAGTGAAACGGTGCCATTCAGATTTACGCGCAGTCTACAACACTTTATGACACCAATTGGTATTGAAGGTGTTTTCAGCTCAGGTATGATTTAAATTTATTTAATATCCATGAATTGAATATTATTCGCTATATTCACAATATTTATATATTTATATATTTATATATAAATAGCGTTAATGGCAATTGGCCGCTGTCTAACTGAACCCGAAGTAAGATCTCTTATTTAATTTAAATAATTCAATAAATCAAAAAATTCTAATATTTTTTTCATTAACAAATTTTATAAGTTTGATTTGGGACAATATCTGGGCATATTTATCCGAGACGAACTAATTACTTGGCATTACATGATCCAAAGACCCGTTAACGAACAAAACCTTCGACAAAAAGTAGCGTTAAATGTGGAACAAATTGTTAATAAGGCACAAGCTATTGGGAGCTTTGATATAGAACGGGAAAAGGTAAATAATGTGCAAAACATTGATTTTATGTTTTGAAAAAGTGCCAAGATTAATTTTACATTTAAACAGGTATCTAATAATTTGAAGTTGAACAATTCAGTATTAGAATTAATAAAGACAGCGACTAATACACAAAACTTGGCCGCCATGGAAGTGCGTATCGTTTTTTTTACAAATGTTTAAATTAATTACCAGAGAGAATTTAACTAATCGTACTTATCATTTTCAAGGTTAATTGGATGCAATGGTTGTAAATTTTTGAATTATCCAGAGCGGGCCCCAAAAATGAGGGTCAGCCACAGCCGCCGCAGTAAATTTTGGAAGATGTGATAGATCTCAAGTTCCAGAACCCCATATCCAAGAACATGAAAATATCTTAATTATGCGTAATTAGACGAAGTAAATATTAAAACAAGCCGTTTTTTAATTTTATAAAAATTTTCAAAATTTGGCGGGTTGAATTATAAAACTTTATTTTGTACGGTCTTATGTAGGGTTGTATACCACGATTTGTTTAATTTTATTTCAAGTTCCCATAAATTAGATTTACATAAATGCAATTTTGAATACAAATTTTTAAACATAATAATTGTTCCAGCTAAGTCAATCTAACGCGCATGTTCGAAGAATTATGTTAGATTAGTTGAACACACAGTATCCATCCGGATGGTTACCATTCCTCATTTGTGAGATATGTAATATTTATTTGGTTAGAAAGCATATTTGTATCGATAAAATAATAGTGTAAATAGAATAATCAATCGGAAGCCTTGATTTTTTTTATTTTTTTTTTATACAATAACATATACATAAAATACGTACGTACGTATCGTATGATGATGATCCATTTATATAAATGGAAAGGAACAAGAATGTTTGCAGAACGATTCGACTACAATGCGAGTATGTACTACATCTAAGATTTCATGTATTTGTGGGACAAATTAAAATGTCAACTTTATTTAGCAAGATTAACGATAATAGATCTGTTGTGAATAATCGACGAGGTAACTGAGATAAGCGGTAAAGACGAATTTTTTTTAGTTGCTACTTTTATGATGTTCTTCAAGTTGTATTTAAAAATTAAAGAAAAAAAATATATTTGTTCAAGTTAACAAAAGGTCAGCAGATCAAAATGATAAATAAAAACGAAAAATTTCTATAAAGATAAAGTGTAGAATTGAATGAACCCTGTTTTCTAGTTTGTGGCTTTCATCGTTCATAACGCGGCTAAGAATCTTTGAATTAAAACGCGCAAATCAAAAGCGAAGATCTTATAGTAATAAGCCACAGTGCGATATTTAAAAAAAACTAAGATTTTCGAAATAATTTGAAGGTACTGTAATAAAAATTTTAAACATTTATTGGAAGTAATTATACCCAATGTTAACAATGTTAAAGAAGTTTGAAATAAACAGTGACTATTTATTATATAACACACATTTGTAGTTTTAAATTTTGAAAAAAAAAAAAAAACTTAAAAATTGTTGTTCACGTCACAATGAGGGTTGTCTTGATATGTCTTGTATGAATAATTGATGTCACACTACCGCAAATCTTCCGTTTTCATGTCTCTTTCTCTCCTTTCAACTTTACCCGCGCTGCCTGCAGGACAACCATTGTACACTTTATATGCTCACATCGCCACTTCCATTATCGGTATTAAAGAATGACGTCAATAAGCGAGGCGTTTTGTTTTCATCTCGCACAAAAACCCAATTTTCACTGGCCGAAAACATCCTCGCTTTTGTCAAACATGCTGCAACAAAAAATTTGTCATTTCCCCCTCATTCCCCTTCTGATATATAAAGAAGTTATCCATTTTTACTTTTTAAAATCTATTATTTCTTCCATTTTCAATATATATATATATATATAAAAAAAAAAAAAAAACGTTTGTAACCAACCTATTTTGGATAAAGTTTTGGTCTTTTTATTATATTCATGTCCTCTCTAATAAGTACTAGTGATAGTGAAAATTCTCTCCCTTCTGTCGGAAGTCACTTATGTTTGTTGAAATGTAAATGGGATGATTGCTCCTCAAACTTTTCACTTTTAAACGACTTAGTAACCCATTTGCACGAAGGTAACCTATAAATACTCCTATGATACACCTGGTTACCAACAAGTTTCCCCGATATAGAAGGAACTGTTGAACTAGTGTGACCACTTTTCCTTACTTTACAATTTTATCTTCTCCGCGTTCTCTTTCTAATTTATTCTTTCTTGTTTAGACCACGTAGGTCGTAAAAAGGCAAATTATACCTGTGAGTGGGATAGCTGTCCGAGAAAAGGTGCTACTCAAACCTCACGGTTTGCTTTGATCACTCACTTAAGAAGTCATACTGGTGAAAAGCCGTACGATTGTAAAGAGCCTGGTAGATCTTTTTATACCTTTTTTTCTCTTTTTTTTTGTATTGCATTGAATTTTTCTTACCTTTTTATTAATAGGTTGCGAAAAAAGTTTTACGCGACCGGACTCATTAACCAAGGTATCGTTTACTAATTTAATTTTTGTTATTTAATACTAGTGACCAATCTTTTTATTTAAATTATTTCGTACTTTATTATAGCATATGAAGAGCCAGCACGTAGATCCACGAAAGAAACGTATCATGGAAGAAGGTCAAAGGACATATAAAAAACGAAAATTGTCAACGTCTCCGGAAGATGATGATGATGAATCACATACTTCTCATAGTCTTCAATCTAGTAGACAACCGCGTTTAAACAATAATCAACATCACATTATATCACGACAGAGATTGAATTCTTCTCGTCAACCTTCTGAAAGATCAAGACAACAATCATCTTCACGTCAACAGTCTGAAAATTCTTATCCAAATCGTATTTACACATCTGATGATGATACCTCGGTATCTGAGGTTTCAGATGTATCCTCAACTGATGATGATAATGATATTTTAACAAATGAAAAAGAAGAGTTAAAAAAGCTAGCAAATAATCAAACAACTGATGATGATAATGATAAATCTTTTTACGAGAAGTATCTCGTTTTAAAGGCTAAACATAGATATATTCGAAGAGAAAATGAATTACTTTTAGATGAATATCAATCTACCAAGAAGAAATTGAAAAGACTAAGAACAGAAAAAGACATTCTTTTAGACGCTGTTGTGGCTCAGGATGGCGATGGTTAATTCGTGGTTGTGTTTGCATTTTACATGTGCATATATATAATCTATATATACATCATTGTACATAAAAAAGCTTTTATTAATAGGATTGAGTAATTTATTTGTAAGCTTTCTGGCGTAATAAAATAAATCGTTCGATCCTCTTCTAACCTTTTTTTGTATTATAATTAAATAATTACATTAATGGTTATATATTAATTTTTGCAACACTATTCTCTAGGTCTAGTGAAATACTCTTTTGTTAAATAATATATCACGTGTCGGTTTTCTCTTCGTATATATATATCGGTAAAACATGTAGTTGATAGAGTATAGAACAATCTTTTTTATTTTATTTGCATCAACCATAACTTTTGCTAGAGTTTACGTACTATATTTAGATATGTATAGATATATATAAAAAGCTAGCCTTTAGACTGTAGAGTTTATTAGAAAAATAAACCTTTACTATTTTTTATACTTAGAAATTTAATAATATGGAAATAATAATTATACAAACAAGAAAATCATATATAAATTGCAATTATGTTTTTAAAAAATATATGTTGTAATATACAAAAAATTTAGTTATTGTTTCTAATACTGTATATATAAAGTTAAACCTAATTTTCAGGTGATATATTGTATAACAATTTTTATTAGTCAAAGGACATGTCCAACTACATTAAGTGCTATTATTTATAAATCAAATGAGTTAATACACCCAATTTTATATATAAATTTATGCGAAAAAATTATTTAAATTGAATTTATTTAAAAAACATATATACAGTTTCTTTAAATTTAAAATATTCTTTAGTGTTTAATAATTTTTTGTTTAAAGTTTTAGTTATTAATTTTAAGTAGAAAGCTAAAAATCTTTTTTTAAAAATAGTCAATTCTTTATTATGTTTTTTAAATCAAATAACTAACTTATCTCAAGTAATTATAGTATGTAATTGGTTAAAATAATTTTTTATAAAGGACTAGACTAGTTAGTATTTTATGTACTTTGTGCTTTCTATTTTTATATCTTAAAATTTTACTAAAATAACTATTGTTGTACTTCCAATAAAAATAATTTTCTTGCAATTTTGTATTAATTTTAATAACTTTAGGCAGAATTAGCTATTAGTACATATATATGGGAGTCATATGGGTGGATTTGACTCAGAAATGATCTACATATAGGGGCCTGTTAATTAAAATACAGCTATAGCTTTTTTTTATTTTGAAAAAATCATATTTGAAATTTAGTGTAACAATAACTATAATGATTTATTATTAGTAGAACCTGTTTGATCTACATGAATTAGCCAATCATATAAGCTCTTTTCTATGACTATGCAGCAAGGATCAAAAGCTAATTTCTAAAATCTATTTTTAGAATACTTCTATTTACATACTGCATTTAGAAAAATAGGTATCGGCAAAAATTTTATTATGTAAATTGATGCTTTAAATACTAAATTATATAATCAAATACATCAGGTTCCCATATATATTGACATATTAACAAATCATGAATTTAAATAACTGATTAATCAAATTACTGCATATAATTAACTTCTAATTGCATATTACAAATAAAGGGGTTGTTTAAAGCCATGTCCATCACATAACATAGAGCCAATAGAATTGTTTATTTTGATTAACACAGATTAGCACAGTCTAAACCTATCTTGGTGCATTAATAAAAAATATTAAAAGAACAATTTACTACTAGACTAATGTGTAGCATTGTAGGGCTGAAACCAAAATATTTAAAATTTTAAATACTATTGTACTGCATATTATTTATATAATTTTATTTAAAAATTTTATTTTTAAAATTAAATAGTATTAAATACTATTTATGAATTTTATAATTAATAATTACAGGAAAAAAACTAATCTATACAAAAACTCTTTTCGCTAATTACTTTTTCCAAAAACGGTACTAGAATAGAGCAAATACTACACTAAAAAAAGTGTCCAACTAAATAATAAAAAAGAAAGGGCTTTAAAAATAAACAGTAGTTTAATAAGCACACTTTGTACAAAAACTATTAGATAGAAAATTAGAAAAAAATTTCTGCTTTGAAAAAATTTTTGTCGAAATTTTTGGAAATTTTATTTAGACCCTGTACTGCAGATCTGTTTTGATCGATCTAAATTTGTGTCAATAAACAAACAAATAGCAATCTAACAAGTAAACAAACAAAACGCATGTAAACAAACAAAATATATCACGTACACCCAATTAAAAAACTCTTAAAAGCTATAAAACTTTCTAGAAGATATTATTTTTATTTCGATATTTTTGGTTTATTGCCAAATGTTATTTTTTTATTTTGGTCGAGGTTCACATTAAAATAAAGTGGAAAAATACAAAATTGTATAGAGATACAAAGCTTAGTAAGAGTTACAACTTAAGATGAGTTTAGAATTTAAATACAAGAACTTCTTTCTAAAAGATCATGAAAAACAAGTACTATTTTTAAAGAAAACAAGAACCAGAATGCTCAAAAATGACAAACGAATTGCAAAATATATAGGATTAGAAAAAGTAGAAATATAGTAGTATATATAGTCAGGAACTTATTAGAAATATATGGTTGGATTGAACAAAAAAAAGCTAGAAATCTTGAGATTTCAAAGAAAGAGAATGAACTAATCGAAATGCAATTAGAGTTGAAAAAGAGGAACAAAAGTTTGCTAATAGCAGAAAAAGTGCCAAGAATGGATATAGGTTTAAAACTGAAAAAAAGAGAGACCTTGACAAAGAGCTTTTACTGAATTTGGAATGTAGCACTATGGTCTACGGTATAGAAAAAATTAAGGAAAAATCAAGGAAAAGTAAAGTTCTAATCCAAAGAAAAAGACCAAGAGAGGATGCAATCGAAGAAAGAGTATTAGTTGATAGCATAACCAGATTAATTAAAAAGGAAGTACAGAAAAATATAGTGATAGAAAACAAAGGAAAAGATAGATAGCATAATAACGGAAGACTTAAAATAGATTTAGAGAAAAATATAGAAACCTTGCTGCACATATATCAAAGCTAAATTTGAAGAATGAAAGCCCTAGTGATATACAAGAAGTCAGTAGAAATAAGAAAGTAAATAAAATGCCGATTAGTGAAACAACAGGACATCATAAGGTAGTACAAACAAGAAATGCAAATATACAAGAGAAGCTAACAAAAATTCATTTATATTTTACTATTTGGAACATACCATTAAAATTTAATGCAAGGCATATTAGAAGATGTTTAAGTATCTTTGGTAGAGCAAATATTATATTGTAAAATAATCAAGGAAAAACCAAGGCGGTATACTTAAGTATTGAACCAAAAAGTAAAAAAAGAAAACTGAAGCTCATTAGTAGTTGGACTGTAGCTACAAAAGATGGAAAGTTGATGAGAATCAATGCAGGTTTCTGTAACAGAAAAGGACTGCTTAAGCAAAATCTCTATAGAGCAAAAGTTAAAAATGCCTAAAACTGCACCAAAGGCACTTTTATTAAGACAAACGAAAAAGTACGGTGTTAAATCAGTATTATCCCAAATAATAGAAATGGAAATCCAAGAAGTTTAGCTTATCTATATTTTGAATCCAAAGAAGACATAGAAAAGACAAAAGAATGAATCTCTTTTATTATTATATATGTTTATTTTGAATACATGATCTATATGAGAGGAGACATCAAGCTTCAAATAGAAAATAGTTAAAGGAACTGTTAGACAAAAAAATGTGTTCAGAAGATTCAAAGAAAAACTCACAGAAAAAGAAAACAATATGAAAAATATGAACAAAGGGGTAATACAATCATAACTAAGAAGAGAGAAGATACAGGTTTTTATTCTATGCAAATGGAAAAACAGAAAATGCCTTCTAACCAAATCCAATTTCTGAATAAAAGTGAAAATAAAGACGAAAAATTAGTGAAAAAAAAGGAAAAGGCCCAAAAGAAGAAAACAAGAAGGCTAGAATTGAAGAAAATAGTCTAAGAGAAATACTTTAGATATGAGAAAAAGGCTCAAAGTATTTGAGCAGATACTTGCTCAGTGCTCCTAAATTGTGGCCACAGGCGAATTAAAGAAAAGTAACAAGACAGGTAATCCTGCTATTGTCTTGCAAGAAAATACTTAGAAGCAGTGTTGTCATTCGGACTGGACCCGGACTCGGACCAGACTCGAACAGAGCTATTCATGTCCGTCAGACAGTTCAGACAGTTATATGGCTTAAGCCAAACTAAAAATTATATCACAGTATTACAATTATGTCTATAAGTTAATAACTAGCATATCACCTGTACTTCTGGCACAGGTTAAGGGGCTATACTAGCTGCTATACTGGTACGGTTATAACAAATAAGAATTTTTTTTTATTTGTATTGTTTTGTTTTTTTTTTTGCCAATCTAACTTTTTGCGTGTAGGGATGTATTTTTTGGCAACTGCATACTTTTTGTCATGCTTGTCAGTTTTGTTGCTTGTAGGTGTCGTCGTCATAGGTATCGTTGTTGTAGGTGTTGATGTAGGTGTCGTCGCTTGTTGCCTAATGGTGCTTTTGTTGTGTCGTCGTTAATCAGTGTTGCAGTTCAAGTGGACTTAAAGTGAGTTATCCAGGTAAATGAATAGTAAAACAGATTAACATACCGAATTGTTAAGTGTAAATTGTTTATAGTTCAACTAATTTATCAAAAAGTCATACATAATATCTCCTAGAACAAGAAAATAAGGAACATAGATTGTGGGAGTTTGGTTACCATGCTGACGACGGATATTCATTTTGTTCTGGAAGTGGTGAGCTGTATGGGCCAATATATACTACTAGTGACATTATTGGATGCTATTTAAACTTTAAATCTGATATATATGATATATGGGGTGTCCCCTATTAAAAAGGTCTATTTTTACATTTTTTCAAAAATTGAGTTTTTATTAGATTCATGTAAATTTTAACATGATTGACATTTTTCAATTATAAATGAAAGTCGATTTGTATAATAAAAAATAGAGATAATGTAAAAGAAATATTAAACAAAGTTGTCTAAGGCCAAGCACATCACGAGGCTACCCAATAGTCACCTGCTACATTTAACCAATCAAAATTGTGAAATTTGATTAATCCCGGATCAGTTCGAAAATCAAAACAAATGGTTAAACTCAATTATCTCAAAATGAGATGAATGTAAAAATGGGCCCTTTCAATAGAGAACACTCCATATAGTCTTGGAGTAATATTATGAGAACTTACAATCGGAATTCGTCCTTTTTTGAAATTGGAATATTCTAATAAGCTTGCTTTAGTCAACCTATTTCAAGTAGCAAATGAGAAAAAACGGATTCTGCATGCCTTAAAGTTACTCAAAGCTTTATAAAAAATACTGGAGTTCTAACCCGAAAAACACCCAGAAATGAAAAATTTAAAAATGAAAAAAACCATTTCTAACAAAGTGGCAGTATTGCAACAATGAAGTGATTTGCTATTAAAGATAGTAACTAACTTTGACTTATAAATAGATGCTCTCAAAATTTATTATGCTACAGTTTACTCAAAGCTTTGTTGGATATGGATACTTCAATCCATTGTTGAGCAACGTCAAACAAATCACACGATGTTACATAGAACAAGCATCTGAATTTTTATACTAATAAATAAAGATTATCAACTTAAAGTCAAATCAACTTTAACAGTCACATGTTATTGAACTTGGATTTTGTTGTGCATTGAACAAATGCACTTAAATTTTAAATCACATTTCTATTATCTGTTATATAATTCAATCAGCTAAATAGTTATATCGATTTCTGAGTCGATTTGAATTTTTAATACCATATTGTTAATATTAATATGCAAACCATAAAAAAAAAAAAAGAGAATAATATGTATATGTTATGTGCGGAGAAATGTTTCAATTGACCAATAAATTGAACTGAACCAATATAAATTTTTAATTACAAACTCGGACATCGAACAATGTCCGTGTCCAAATATGTCTGTGTCTGACAAATATTGTGCGGACAAAGTCCGGTAACAATTTATTTACTCGGACATAATTCAGACACGGACATCGGACAATATCTGAAATTGTCTGAGTTCGCCAAATATAGCTCGGACTATGTTCAGTGACAATACTGGTTTACCCCATTAATATCAACTCTGTTAATATCAACCTCCTGTTAAAATCAACTTTATCAACAAAACAAATTTTCATATATAAAAATCTCCTTGTATACCGTATACTATCATAAATAAGCACCCTCTTTTTGCAATTTTTAAATTCGAATTGTTTATAATCTAGTGATCGGACCTGCATAATATTTGTACTATTCAAATTGTTTTGATTAAGTTGATCGAATAGTACAAATATTTATGCAGGTCCAATCACTAGATTATAAACAATTCGAATTTAAAAATTGCAAAAAGGGGGTGCTTATTTATGATAGTATACGGTATATCAACTTTATTAATATCTCTTGTTGATATCCCTATCAACATAAAATAATTTTTTTTATAATAAATATTCTCCTGTTGATATCCCTAGCCAATAAGAATTAATTGATAATCCACCAGTCAACTAAAGAGTGATCATAGTATAACATGATGCAAATTATATATAAAAATCACTATAGGCAAAATATAGCATGCTTCCATCTAAAAAAAATTTCTTACTAAGTTAATGGCATATGTTCACTAATTGAAAGTTGTAAAGCTCATCGAGACGCATCTAACGGTAGTTAGATCATCCTAATCGACCCAATGGATGGCAAGATATCATCAAAAAATGATTAGCTGACTATATAAAATCTTTATATAAACTAACATTGTTTATATAGAGATTTTATTTAGTTAGCCAATTGTTATTTGATAATATTTTGCCATCCACTGGGCCGATTTGGATGATTTAACCACTGTTAGATGCATCTCGTGAGCTCTACAACTTTTAATTAGTGGACATGTACCGTTGACTTGGTAAGAAAAAATTTTTAAATAGAAGCACACCACATTTCGCCTATAGTGATTTTCATATATAATCTGCGTCATGTTAAACTATGACCACTCTCTAGTTGATTAGCAGATTATCAATTAATAAAAAATTACATGATAACAAATTTACCAATCAGAAAAATTGACAAGTAATACCAATAGTATACTTATCTTTTGTTTTAAAATGCAGTTTCTTATTAGTTAAAGCTTTATAACATATGAATAGCCAATTCTCTTTTGTTATCTACCCCTGCATATTTCAACCAAATCACTAAATTCAAATAGGTTGATATTAATGGGGATAAATATAATACTTTTAGACCAATTTTAAGCAATTTTTTTTGAAAATGGTTAATTTTTTTATTTTTATTAAAACTTAAAATAAAAATTTTAATATTAATTTGGGAATCAAATATATTTAAAAAATTTTTTTAAATTTAAAACTTTAATTCGTGATCTATCTAAGAACTATAGATTTTTTATAATTTTTTATAATAAAATTTGGGGCATATTTAATATAAGTCTTATAATAGAGTGGAATCTGGCGCTGCTCTCTAAGTGAAGTTGTTTTTTTACTAAGCTAACCTTTTTTCAACTTTTAACAAAAGTTGTAGAGCAAATTTTTGTGACTCTAATGGTAGTAAAATCAGTAAAGTTAACCCGGTGGTTCTTGAGATATTTTAAGTTTTCTCTTTAAAATTATATAAAATTTCTTTACAATTTGTAAAGAAATTTATATGATTTTAAGGAGAAACCTTAAAATATCTCAAGAACCACCGGGTTAACTTTACTGATTTTACTACTATTAGAGTCACAAAAATTTGCTCTACAACTTTTGTTAAAAGTTGAAAAAAGGTTAGCTTAGTAAAAAAACAACTTCACTTAGAGAGCAGCGCCAGATTCTATTCTATTATAAGACTTATATTAAATATGCCCCAAATTTTATTATAAAAAACTATAGTTCTTAGATGGATCACTAATTAAGTAGTAAATCGCAGATAAAGGTTTAAAAATGATTATCATTTTATAATAAATTATTGTTGTCATTTAATAGTAAATTTCTATAGTATGCGAATGGGGCTTTTCTACATATAAAAGTATTTTTTTTACTAAGCAAACCTTTTATAATTTCTAATTAAACTTTTTAGAATCAACTTTTCTAATTCTAATGATAGTTAAATCATTCAAATCGCATTAGTATATGACATGATATGAGTATTTATTGATTGTTTACTATAGAGTTTTTTATTATGATCAGAAATGTATGGTATTCTACTTCCATATAAGGGAGACGTTTAAAGCTATGTCCAGTCACGTGTTTTTGATTTTTTAATTAAAGTCAGGGTAAGGGTTAATTTGCGGTTGCATGTCTTATAGTAAAATTGTCCTCTCAATATTTTTTATTAATGCATCAAAATGGGTTTAGACTGTTGTTTCTTGTATTTTTGCAATTTTCACTTTTTTTTTACTGTTTTTGTCTCTTCAGGCTAATCTGTGTCGATCAAAATAAACAATCCTATTGGCTCTATATCATATAATGGACACAGCTTTAGACGACCCCCATATAAGGCAATTAGTAAATTTTTGCTGATTTTTACTATGAAATTTTGACCCTTTAACTGCGAATTACCACTTAATTATTTCTTTAATTTTATAAAAATAGGTTAATTTTAATTTATATATAAGAGTACTGATATTTATTAGATAATATTTTGGGGTGAGGTCAAGAAAAATCTTACCTTAGTTAAATTTAATTGGCTAAAATTCTATTTATAGATCTTATTTGGAGTGGGAGGTAAGCCCCTATAGTAAATAGATATTAGATTAGCACCCTAATATAGTTATTTATTATAAATTATTATTTAAAAACAAAATATAAATCTAAAAGAATATTATATCATATCAAAAATCAATAAAATTTTTTTAAAAATTTTTTTTTAAAAATATTACCGGTACAGTCAAACCTCCCTAATGTAATCTTTCTAAATGCATAACCTCTTTAAATGCATAGCTTGACTTGGTTCAAACTCATATATTACTTTTAAACTTTTACCTTTCTAAATACAATATCTCTCTAAATGCAAGTTTGTTTAGGGGCTTCCAGAAATCAGCTGATTTTTTTTTACTGAGCCCACCTTACCCCTACTCCACCCACCCCACCTGATGCCCCAATCAGCCAATCAGATTTTATGAATATAAAAAGTTAGATATAATATTTAATAGTAAATAACTTTTGATCACTAGGCCAATATTGATGATTTAACTACCAAAATGATCCTTTCAATGAGAGGATTTTAGCAAGCCCAAAATTATTAAAATCTAATTACAGGATTCTAAGATCGGAATAGATTTGTGTTACTATAGAAGTTTTATAATTTATTAAAAAATTATAAACTATTTATAGAAATAAATTTATTCTGATATCTGGATCCTGTGATTGGATTTTTATGATTTTAGGCTTGCTAGAATCCTCTCATTGAGCTGATTATTTTGTAGTTAGATCATCGGAATTTCCTAGTAGATCAAAAGTTATTAACAATTACAAATTAATTTTCAATTGTTAATAGCTTTTGATCTACTGGGCCAATTTCGATGATTCAACTATCAAAATGATCAACTCAATGAGAGGATTCTAGCAAGCCCAAAATCATTAAAATCCAATTACTGGATCCTAAGATCAGAATAGATTTGTATTACTATAAAAGTTTTATAATTTATTAAAGAATTATAAACCTTTTATAGTAACACAAATTTATTCTGATATCTGGACCCTGTGATTGGATTTTTATATTTTTAGGCTTGCTAGAATCCTCTCATTGAGCTGATCATTTTGGTAGTTGAATCATCGAAATTGGCCCAGTAGATCAAAAGTTATTAACAATTAAAAATTAATTTTTAATTGTTAATAACTTTTGATCTACTGGGCCAATTTCGATGATTTAACTACCAAAATGATCAGCTCAATGAGAGGATTCTAGTAAGCCTAAAATCATAAAAATCCAATCACAGGATCCAGATATCGAAATAAATTTGTGTTACTATAAATGGGTTATAATTTTTTAATAAATTATAAAACTTTTATAGTAACATTTATCTATTCTGATCTTAGGATCTAGTGATTGGATTTTAATGATTTTGCTTGCTAGAATCCTCTCATTGAAAGGATCATTTTGGTAGTTAAATCATTAAATTTGGTCCAGTAAATTAAAAGTTATTAATTATTAAATACAATTATTATAAAATGCATTTATAGTGTTTTATCACCATAGGTAAATTAGATTTGCAAATCCGTGTAAAAAAACAAAAAAATAAATTTTTACAAAACAAAAAAAAAATTTAATTACTTTAGGGTTAGGGTAAGGCCTGGGATTTTATCGGGGCATTAGTATATACAAAATTTAGCAAGAAATTTTTTTTATTAGAGTCCCAAAGATGGTTTCATAAGCAAAATTTAGAGATATGAATGTTTTTTTAAAAAAATAAACAGAAAAACGAAATTTTTTGTTACACCTGATCTTAAATTTGATTGGCAATTTTAATAGGTTTGTGTAACATAGTGTAAAACACTATAGGTGCGTTTTAGTAAAACTCATTAAATATGTTAATAAATCTATAATTTTGGTCAAAAATAATTTTGTAACTTGGCCAGAATTATAAAATTTTGGTCGGAATTATACCTAATACTTCAGCTGACCCACCCACTTCCCCTGAAATCAGCTGATTTCTGGAAGCCCTCTTATCGGTCCTTTGCTATGCACTTATCGGTCCTTTGCTATGCATTTAGAAAGGTATGCCTATATATAACTTTTTGCAAGCAAATTTGTCTGCATCTACCCTATACATGAGGACGAAAGCATTTCGGGTTCTAAAACCCGAAATTAAAATTTGAAGACGAAATTGTTTTTGACCTATTTTACTTGAAAGACGAAATTATTTAATACTTTTTTCGAATAGATGAAATTATAAGAAACATATCTATATAAATTTTATTTGTTCTTCCTTATAAAAAATTTTAATTTTCTCTAATGAAGACGAAATAGGCCTTTTTCAAAAATCAATTTCGGTGGCATCACTAATCTACCCTACATATTAAAAGATATTATATATTGGTTTACTTTTAATTTGCAAGTCTGACATCATTTGGCTACAATAGCATTTAAGTGCAACCTACCATAATAGTTTAAGAAAATTTAGAAACTAAAGGCTGTATTAAACCAAACTAAGTACCATACCTTTTCATTAGTTAGAATTCTATCACTAGTGGCCTTAGCTATACATGCCACCAAAATTACCATATATGTCCGAAAATAAGCTATTACCTAAAATAAGCTACCTCCCCTGATTTTTTTTAAAAATCTTAAAAAATTCGTTAGCAGTTACTACATATGAAACTTATTTTCTACTAAGTAAACTTCAAAAAGTCGATTAAGTAAAGTTGTTCAGCGCATCAAAATACACTTACAATAAAAATTTACTGTCATTTGGATAACTTTTTATTAGTACGTTTTTCAATTTTTTCAAAAAATGCTATATTTCGAAAATAAGCTACTTTACGATTTTTTGTGTAATTTTTTGGCCAAAAAAGGTAGCTTAATTTCAGACACATACGGTAATTTTTGAAAAAGCCTATTTCAGATTTCCAAAAATAAATTAAAATTTTTTATAAGAAAAGCAAATAAATATATTTATATTTTTTATAATTTTATCTATTCAAAAAAAATATCAAAAAATTTTAGATTTTAAGTAAAATAAATTAAAAACAATTTTGGAAAAAAAATTTATTTTGGGTTCTAAAACCCAAAATAATTGTATTATTATGTATAGTTTTAGTACAAAGATCTATAGATCTTTTATTATGATTTTTCTTCTTTTGGATTTCTCATCAACCATGTCTAGATCTTTTTTTAAAATTGAGCCCAAAGACTCTGAATTGGACTTTCTTTTCTGGCTTTTCTTTTTTTTAAATTTTTTGGTCTTTTTATTTAGCCTTCTCTTATGGCATTTGTCAATTCCATTTTGTTGTATTTTTATCTCTATATAATTTCATGAAAGCAACTTCAAGTTATGTGCAAAAGAATTTGAAGCACAATTTTCGCTCTATTCTTTGTAAAACCCAAAATATATAGATTCTTTTTAATTGAGATCTTATATAAGCTTTTTATAAAACCTTTCTTTCTTTTTTTTTTTGCAAATTGTATCTGAAAAAACAACCTTATATTAATAATAGTACAATCTAGGAGTTAGTAAAATTACAGGGGGGGCCAACTCAAATATTACACAAGTTTAATTGTAATACAAAAATTGGCATTTTATATGAAAATCATATAAAATTCATATGTATCGTGTTCAACTAGCCAAAGTCTTGATTATTAATTTTTTTAAAAATAACGTGTTTACTAAGATCTCTTTTTTTTTGAAACTCGAAATAGACAAAGATAAGTAATTAATAATAAAGAAATTTTATAGCTGTTTTTTTATTGTTAAAAAAACTGAATCATATATTTACACTCAATTATTGTAAGATAAAAAAAATAAAAATAAGAAATCATATATATAACTTGAAGCCTAACAATTTTAATTAACCATGTAAAACACACCCATATCGTCTTGTACATAGTAAATTACCTTTGAGTCTGCCACTCATCTTTTTCTCGCGAAGTGTAATACCAGTTTTCACTTGAACATTCGAATTGAAAATTTCAATAATTTCTGGAGCTAATGTGCTTTTAAAACACACTATTTATGAATAGTGGCATCATGCAAATGGAAATTTGCTTGTGAAAAATGAAAAACTTTGCAGAGTTATTGATTTACAGATCATAGAATAGTTGTTGATTGGGGTGAAAATATTTTAAGGTTTGTTAAACATATGCATTTAAAATATTTTATTATGTGATTGATTAGCAATTGATTGTATATTTATTATTTTATATGACAGTAAACTTGAATTTGGGTCATCTTACTTGTCCCCAGGCACAAATTAGCATTCGAATAAATTTGTAGTTAATAATATTGACTCTAATATTCAACGTAACTTCGAATAATATAAATATTTAGAACACTACCTCTTGGAGGAATGCTTATATATCATGACAAGTTAATTGACTGAATATAAATTTAACTCTAGACTTTACAATGAATTTGCAATTAATAAAAAAAAAATCGGGATATTACTAATTACATGGATCGTAACAAGTTCTATAGTGCACAACACTTAAAGACTACACAAACTTTAAAAGCTAATAACTTATAATCTAAATGATATTTTAAAAAGAAAACTACTATTTTATAGCCAAATCAATTTATTACAACTTAACGGCCTTATTTTTTAAAAAGTTATAATAACTTTTCAAAATATATAGCTTTAAAAATATAGAATTTTTATATGATACGTAAAAATTTAACCAAAAGTGGGACAAGTCACATGTTTTGGCTTCTTGTTATTGGCTAATTTTAAAATTATTTTTAAAATTATTTTTAAAATATTTTTAAAATATTTTTTATTAATTAATTTTTGACCAATCAGAATACAAGCAATCAAAAAATATCAAATTTCAATATGAAATTTTTGAAAATGTGACAAATCATATGAATATAGTCTTTAAGTATCTTGTACTGTATGTCCAAAGCTTATGCATCTTTTGTTTTGCTAAAGAGAGTAACAAAATTAAAATATGTTGAAAATCTGCTTAAACCACAATTTGATATGAACTTTGAATAATTTGATCAAATATAAGTATTCAATCAAATATGTTAAAAGCTTGTACTGTATCTTTAATGTCGATTCTTTTGATTATTATATCATTACCTTTTTCAAAATGATATATGAAATTTAAATAATATAATGACTATTCTAATAAATTAATTTTTCAAATCACTTGATACATTGTTTTTCTTATATTATCATTTTGAATTTAATTATACATTTCCATTTGGGTCTTTGGCGCACTATGTAAACAAAACTATGTATGGTTTATGATAGACAATTGTAAGTATTAATTAAGATGAAGCGCTTATGAGGTTTTGGATAAAGTTTTGCCAATACCAGTATTTTATCTTCATAAACAAAACTATAGAGCTTTTTAAAAAGAATTTAAATTAAGTTATTTATTCTTGTCTCCTTTTTAGGGAAAAACATAGCAGATTAAAATTATGAGTAAATAAAAGGAATTCCTCTATAGCTTTACTTGTAGAGACATAATACCAAACTATCGAACCGTTAAGTTTGTAATAATTAATATAAAATTATTACCTATTTAAAAAAATACGGTAATAAATTACTCCAAAAATTTCGTTTTTATTAAAGTTAAAAAATACTTTAAAGCTACATTTTAAACTTAAACCTTGCGACATAACTTTTTGATTTTAGATAACACACAGGGAAAGCCTGTAAGTAAAAATTAACATTATCACTAACATATACAGTCAGACCTTCATAAATGCAACCTCCATAAATGCAATACTTCCCTAAATGCACGGTTTTTTCTTTTCCATAAGATGTTATGTATTAGTGCTAAATGCACGTTCTATATTCTGTAAATGCACATTCTCTTGAATAACATTTCATATTACACTAATCTCCCTAAATGCACATAGCCAATCAAATTTTAGTATTTAAGATAGGTTATACAGTTTTAGTAGAAGTTACACAAGCTTGATGATCTAATTTTTAAAGCTGCAATTTAATTGGCTCTCTCTAAATACAAACCTCCCTAAATGCACATTATAGGATTGTCCCTACGAGTTGCATTTATGGAGAGTTGACTGTATAGTTTATTTATATATTAGGGATAATATTAAAGTGTATAAATTACACATGCATTAAGGTCATTGTACACATGAATTTTATTTGCTTCACATAGGTAAATTTCAAAATAATTAGAATTTAATTATATAATGAACATAAATTGAAACATGAAATTTATATAATGTTTAAGCTGCTGCATTGTAGCTGCAAAAAGTGTAAAATCTAATGAAATTTGTAGCATTTCATGTCATCTTATTCAATGCCATCTCTAAAATATTCAAAATAAATTGTATTTTGCACACCTACTCATGCCCAACAAATGGTCATTCACCTAAACTTGGTTTGTTTTGTATATAAATTATAACTTGTATCAATTTCAATAAACAACATGACCAATAAAAACAAATAAACTTTAAAAAATTAAATTTATACCTTAAATACATAGGTTAATAAGCTCTGGATCTAATATATAAATGAAAATTATAAAATTAAACCTTAATATTGATAAACTTCAGGATAAATGATTATGAATACATATTTACTAGTTATATTACCTGGCTTAATTTCTAAACCAAATCATTGAGAAATTTCATTAATATCAATAAACTGGCTTGTATATACACTATCTAAATTTTTTTGTGTCATAATTGGTTGTTGTTGGATAATTTTATATAATTTTATCTGCTTCCCAAAATTTATTACTTATTTCTAATTTCTCATCTAATTTATCAGATTCATCATACTCATCATATTCATCAAACATATTCACTTTGTCATCCAGTTTCTGTTCATTCATAAAACTATACCATTTTGAAAATTCACCAAAAAGCATTTTCGCAGTAGGCTACTTTTGCGGATCTGAATTCATGCATGATTCTGCTAATTTAGTTTAGCAATCTGTGTTGCTGGTGCAAAGTCTGGCCTTAATCCGATACAAATTTTTATCACCAAATTATTATTAAACAAATAACTATCAAATGGTGGAATTCCTGTAATTATTTCTGTCATAATAATTCCAAAACCATAAATGACAGCTACTTGTGTAAATTTTTGGCCTAATAAAATTTTAGAAGCAATATAAGGCAAAACTCCACAGATTCCTTTTTTTAATGAAGATTCTTTATTAGTGACAATTCCAGATCTGCAATATATGATTTTATTATTTTTTCAAGCCATAATTCCTCTTTATGTTGCAGAATATTACTACTATGAAAATCACGATAAATATATCCTGCTTTATGAATTTGAATTAAGTCTTTTGATATGTCTACTAATCGTAGTAATTTATCTTTCCATATAAGTTTTTTGCTTAATATCAAATTTGTTACTATAGATGATACTTTTCAAAATGATTATATAGTGCATATAAGTGCGGAAAATAAGTATAGTTTGCTAAAGATCAATAAAATTAAAAATTAATATTTGACAATTTTAACCGAAGTAATATTTAGCTTCCACAAATATCAAAATGTGCCTAATTTTTGTATAAACCTACCAGACAACACAAATATAATGTGGCAATAACCAGTCTTGAATCAGAGATCAGTTAATATAGCCAAAGGTTCTTTAATATAGCATTATAAAAATTTTTAATATGCATTTATATGATGTTACACAAATAAATATGAATCATTTTTATTGGTTATATATTATAATAAGTTGTTCTCCCGTAATTTTACTAACCCCTAGGTACAATTTCTATGCTTCTCTCACTTTTTTGAATAAGTGTTTGTACTACTTTAACTATTGCTTCTTCAGTTTTCAGCCAATAGACTTATTAAGCTTCACAACTTTTTAAGTGTTTCTGCATTTTCTTAATATCTTTTTTAAATACTTTACAACTATTTTTTTTATATAGATCCAGATAAACTTTTCTAAGGTTATCTAGAGTTATTAATTTATTGTGTAAGAACTTGATTAGAAAATTGAGTTTAATCCAATCTAGAACTCTGATTTCTAGTTGCTATTTTATTATATACAGATACTATACAGATATACTAATTGTAAAGTTTTCATAAATTGGTGTTTATAAAAAAAGTTGGTATAAGGAATCATTAAAAAGAGTCGTTGATCAAATCCAGAATCAATAAATAACAAAAATAAAAGATAAAATTTTTTAGTTTGATTCAAGTTTAAATAATCTAATTTTGATATTGAATTCGAAACATTTAGTAATTAAAAAATATAATTTTTTGTACTTCTAAGGCTTAGTAGATAACAATCTTTTTATAAGCAGTTAACAATTTAAATAAATAATAATCTATTTTTTAAAGTAGTTTAATTATTATCTACTTATAAGTATTGTAATACGACAAAACTTTTTGAATAAGGTCTCACCTTTAACATTTAAAAAAAAAAAAAAAAAAAAAAAAAAAAAAAAAAAACTTTTTGAATCAACCTACAAATAATGCAGATCAAAAGAACATAGAAAATATAAATGTCAAGAATTAAGTAGCTTTTTTTTTACCCTTTTCTCTCGAGATAACTGACCTAACATCAATATCCAAATTTGACAAGTATCTTCTTTGTTTCCACCAGATGACCACATATCGATCGGATTCTAGTATAACGATAAATTCCATGGTATCACATATTTCATATTTTCATATTGTAACCCATAATCGCACATGACTTCTGTAAACTCACGTTTTAAAGGTGACAAGTTCGAACTGTGTGACTTATTAGTACGTGCAACAAAAATTTACGAAATCATAAAAATGTTACAGTAATACTGTCGTAATACCGAACGTACATGCTATAAAACAAAAACATTAAAAACTATTGAAGTTGCAAATCTACAGAAATATTATTCAGACAATGAAAAATTTAAAAACAAAAGTTGTAAGTCGTTCTTATTGCGTCCTGTTTGTTCAACTATCCCTCACGTACCCTTACCAGTTTACCCTTCGTACTCCATCCGTTCATTAGCTACGGAAAACGGGTGACTCAAATAATAGTAATGGTAAATCTGGTAGCGGTACAAATAAGCCTTTAACGAAGAATTCCGGAAACTCAACAGAACCCACTCCTGCCATAGTGGTGATAAATATGGGGGAACAGGTTGGACTATCTATATTTTATTTCACAAAGGCTCTTTGACGACAGATATCAAAAAATTCGTGACTGATATATGTC
The DNA here is from genome assembly GCA_003550325.1 of Gigaspora rosea. Taxonomy (NCBI): domain Eukaryota; kingdom Fungi; phylum Glomeromycota; class Glomeromycetes; order Diversisporales; family Gigasporaceae; genus Gigaspora; species Gigaspora rosea. The sequence continues at coordinate 39,286 of QKWP01001779.1, read as the reverse complement.
TTTCCGGCTTAATCTGGTGTTTTTTTTTATTTTTCTTAGAGGGGGCACACCTCCTCAGATAGCAGCACTTCGCCTATTTCTCCTGCAAATAGCCATAAGTCTCATTCAAAAGAAGAGCCTCCAAAGAGGGACCCTTTGAATCGTTTAAAAGGTGCTCCAAAAGATGTTATTCCTCTAAGTAAAGTTCCGCGGCGTCAAAGGTCATCGAGATTTCATGCCTCAGGAGTAGTTGAATTGGAAAAATTACCTAATTTCAACGGTTAGTCTTGACAATTTCCTATTTTAAGAACTCTCATTCGCCAAGATAGCAATTGAATAATTATATTATAATGTCAGAGGTATCACCGGATAAAAGACAAGAACTTTTCCTAAGAAAACTTAATCAATGTTCGGTAATTTTCGATTTCAATGATGCAAGTAGTGACCTAAAAGGAAAAGAAATAAAAAGGGCAACATTGTCTGAGCTCTTGGAATATATTACTACAAATCGTGGAGTAATTACTGAGCCAATATATTCAGAGGTCGTTTCTATGGTTGGTTATAAATTTATAAGTAATTTAGATAACTATATTTTTCGTTTTAATTCGGTAGATAATAATACTTGGATAATAAATCTGCTCATGATTGGCTAGTTTGCTATTAATCTTTTTAGAACCATACCTCCGCAAGTTAATCCAATTGGTGATGCTTTTGATCCTGAAGAGGATGAACCAGTTCTCGAACTTGCATGGCCACACCTTCAGATTGTTTACGAATTTTTCCTTCGATTCATTGAGTCGCCCGATTTCAACACAAATATTGCCAAGAAATATATCGATCAACAATTCATATTACATGTATGCAAGATTATTCAATTTTGGAACGTGTGGTCATTCGTTTTCTCGAAAAAAAAGAAAGTCCTGAATTTTTTTTCTTTCTCTTTCGTATTTTTCCTTTTTTTTTTTTTTTGTTTTGTAATTATTTGACAGTGAAGATCCAAGAGAACGTGACTTTTTAAAGACTACATTGCACCGAATTTATGGAAAATTTCTAAATTTACGCGCATTTATCCGAAAATCGATTAACAACGTGTTCTTCCAATTTATATATGAAACAGAACGTCATAATGGTATTGCAGAATTATTAGAAATTCTTGGAAGGTAATATCTTTATAGATGTCATACTTTTTAATCATATTTTATACAAGCTAATCATCGTGTCGTTATCTTATAGTATTATCAATGGTTTTGCTTTACCATTAAAAGCAGAACATAAAACATTCCTCACAAAAGTGTTGATACCTTTACATAAAGTCAAATCATTGACATTGTATCATCCACAATTAGCTTATTGTGTTGTACAATTTCTAGAAAAAGACCCTTCGTTGACAGAAGAAGTATGCATTTTCCATACTTCAAGTTTATACGTGTATCAAATTAAATATTTATTTATTATTTCTATATATTGAATAAAAATAACTAGGTCATTTGTGGCTTATTAAGGTACTGGCCAAAAGTAAACAGTCCCAAAGAAGTGATGTTTTTGAATGAGATTGAGGAAATCTTGGATGTTATAGAACCACAGGAATTTGTAAAAATTCAGGTACCACTATTTCAACAAATTGCACGATGTGTATCAAGTCCGCATTTTCAGGTATTAGTCCTTAATATTTTAAAAAATTTATTCGATATAATAATCTTAATTAACATGATATGTTAAATGATATATAAAGGTTGCAGAAAGAGCTTTATATTATTGGAACAATGAGTATATTGTTAATCTGATAGGAGATAACGTAAACGTAATTTTGCCAGTAATGTTCCCTCCTTTATACCAAAATTCTAAAGCCCATTGGAATCGGTAATAATATTTTTTTGCTACCATAAACGTTTACTTGTCAATAATTTAATATTTTTATAATGCATATGTTACTTTATTATATTAAAGAACGATCCATGGTTTGGTATATAATGCGCTAAAGTTATTCATGGAAATTAATCCAGCATTATTCGATGAATGTACGGCACAATACAAACAAAGTCGTCAAATGTGAGTATAATTTGCTTAAAGCACTTTATTAGCTAAATTATTAAAATAAATGAATTTGATTAATCTAACAGGGAAAAGAAACGAATGAGAGAACGAGAGGAAACATGGCATAGATTAGAAAGAACAGCTGCACATAATGCTCAGGGTCTCCCGTTACCTTATTCAATCGGCGGTCCTTCAACTTCTTCAAGAACTAATGTTGCCAGTGAATTAGGTAATTTTAACTACCTTTTATACTTTCAAATTAATGTTTAGTCGGAATTTCTGTTCTACAAACATCACTAACATACATTTGACTCTGAAAACTTTACAGTAGACAACAATTCAGGTAGCGATGATGAGCCTGTAGAAGAGCCAAAAGGTGATGTACAAGAAGATAACGATGTACACGGGGAAATGGTTTGCTTATTAAAAATATACTATTATTTTTTTTTTTTTTATTTCGTTAAGTTGTTCATTATTATTGTATTTCATTTCAGCAACCATTCGAAGGACCCGGTGAATTCAATCAGTTTCGCCGTAAATCCATCATACCTGTTGATGAAACTGTGTTATCTGAACTATCTAGGCATCGTAGCTTGGAAGAAGTTCTTAACGGACCTCCTGACGGAAGCATCTCAAAAACCCCTTAATTTTTTTAGTTCGTTATAGATTTTTTCCAAAAATTGCACTAGATGTAGATTTGAATGTATTGTAGGGAAGGATAATGGGATTGGCAAACATTTATTAGAACTATGGATTAGTTTTGTGTATTTTACTTTTTTTTCTTCCTTTTTTTTTTTTTTCTTTTTTTTTACATCATTTCGTTCATGACAATAATAAAAAAAAAAAAAAAAAAAAAAAAAAAGTCGTAAGACAATAATTGTTTTCACTTTTTTCTTTTTTTTTATTGTTTGATACCACTCAGACAAGTAGTTCTAATTTTCCATGTTTCTTGAAACCTAACGAGAACTCCTTTAAAATTAACAACAAATATATAATTGACAAAAAAAGGGATCATTGAAGATTGTAATTCTGTGATACCTACATTTTAAATGTAAAAAAATATGGGCATCGGGTTTAGCCGACTAGTCATAATCTCCAATAATATTAATACCTCCTTAATTTATGATTCCACGCTCGAACTATATCCTGTGACCGATAAACCAGACAAGGTAATTGGACGATATGAAATATTTGAGAAGCTTAAGTAGTTTTACCAATCTATTTAAATTAATTATATATTTATTATTAATAAAAAAATAAAAATAAAAAAAAAAAAGATTAATATAGGCATAATATTTTTGAAATATTTATGCGCATAAGAGGATAGCTATTGTTTATTGCCATAAAGTAGCTAAAGAAAACTATGTATGCATTACACTGTAATTTATTTGTACCCGATTGGTATGATACCCAAAATAAGAAAAAATATTAAAAATTAATAATACAGTAATATCTCAAAATTTTATTAAGAAACCAACTTGGTGCGCCTAACTCTAATTTATGATATGGCTTGAATCACGTTTTATATACATTATGTAAGTTTATTTTCTATACTAAGACCCAGCGTCACCAGTCTAAAAAAATTTCGCTACCAGCATTAGGGTTAGGGTTTGAGGTGTTTTTGTTTGATTTTATGTTACACCAGATCTTCGAAATTTTTAGAGTTGGTAATAATGCTACCATTATAGTGATGTTTAATTAGACCATTATTGATAGTATAATTGAATTATGCTAACATATATAGTATATCTTTCTCAATTTATGATTGTGTATTAAGATTAATTAAAAATATTGATTGCAATTGATTCTTGTACAAATATTTTTATTACTATTTGTGATTATTATTTTTGCAACTTTAAATAAAAATAAAAATAAATAAATAATGGATTAACAAAAAAAATAGTGTGTAATCTAAAAATAACTGTTGAAACTCTTTCCCGAACATCCGTACATCACTAAGTAAACAAAAAACACGGAAAAGAGTATACAAACACATGGCTTTTATTGTACAAAGAATTAAGTAATTAATTAATTAAATAAAAAGACAAACTACAACAACACCTAGGAGAAGCTGAAAAGAAAAGGAAAGACAGAGAATGACAGAAGTAGTTTAAAAGACAAAATTACACAAGAACAGGTCTTCGGTCCAGATTTGATAACTTTGCTCAATGGGATGGAAGCATCCAAAGAATTTGAAGCAGCACAAGAAAGTTTTACAGAAAGATTAATTAGACAAGACGAAGAGGCTGCTCAAAAAATAGAAGGAACAAAGAAAATCAAAAGAAAACACTTGACAAAAGATAAAACCGAACTCGAAAATGGGGATAACGGCTCGAACACTGAAAACACAGAAATGACGTCATCGGAAATGGAAATCAAAACAAACACCGAAATGGAAATCGATCTGACATCATCGCAGACGAATATAGAAAATGCTGATCTACAGGGGTTTGGTACGGGAACCGAGGATCGACAGCCGGGTGTAGAAATTACCGAGGTACCGGGAACTGACACAGAAATGGAGGATCGACAGCTATCGGACAAAAATTTAAGCGATCACGTACAACTAATGAAACTAGATCCACAGTTTGAACAAAGGTTGGCGGAAAGACTAGAGGAAGAGTTGAAAAAGGATAGAGAAAATGAATTAGTAAAAGAAAAAGAAAAGAAGGAGAGTGCAAGTAAAGTAGAGAAAGGAAAAGAAAAAGCAAAATTATCATACAGTGAGGTGGCCAAAGGTCCAGGAAAAGATATAAAGAGGCCTTTTGACGAAGAACGACAGAGTAAAATCAGCAGAGGCATAGACAAGGTATTGAGGGCTAATAGCGAATTAAAGACCGAGGAATTCGATGGAAGGAAATGGTATAAAAATAATATACTAGCAGCCTTTGAAGCTATGGCAGAGTTAAAGGAGTTTATAAAACACAAATTCGAGAGTAGAAAAACGGCAATGAAGATTCCAGAGGCTATAGAAAGGAAAATGCATTATAGAGACAAGGCATTCTTTAGAACCTTTACACGAAGATTCGAAATACAACCCAAACACCAGCTGGAATTTTTGGAATTGTTAAATGAGGCAACAGAGCGATACAAGAAGAGCTACGGAGCACATGTACTAAATAAGAACAATAAAGAGCAACTCTATGACAAATTAAGGAAGAAACTGGGCCTAGATTATCTAACAAACCAGGAATTTGGAATGATGGATGCACATCAAATAACAGTATTAATACTGTATGTAGTCGGTTTTGCGAGGATCCGAAACAACCTTAACTACAATGACTTAAAGAAAGCGATCGAGGAAGTTCAGGTGGAAGTTAGAAGAAAGCTACCAACAGAATGGAAAGAGATTCCTCTAACGATAAGAAAGGGACTACCCTGTGAGCTACCGATAGAAAACTCAAAGTGGACGGGAACAGTAGCGATCATCCTAAGGAAAATATATGCATTCGAAAGACTACCAGAATCGTATATTAGTGATAAAAGAGAAAGATTACCGGACTACCCTGAGGATCTAAGAGCGGAAGTAAGGAAACTTTTTCCACTAACCAAAAGAGAAGAACTAAGGGACCTGAGAAGGAGAAAAGAGGAATTAAGTAAATACTACCATATGAGGGCGTTACCAGATGATTATTTCGAACTACCAGCAAAGAAATTGGAATTACCTGATGCAGTCCAAGATCTAACACCACGACTGAGAGAGATGTTCCAGTTTTGACCAAGAGATGATGAAGATTTCAAAGCACATATAGAGGAACTCAGGAAAGTCTATGCATTTAAATACTTACCCAACGATTATATAATCAGAAAGAAAAGATTACCAGCCAAACCTGAGGAACTGGCGTTAAAAGAGAAGTTTGAGTTTCCAATAATGTCGACAGAGACGGCAATAAGGTTCATTGAGCAGATACCAAGCTTCTATAGAGTGGTAACACCCTTACCAAGAGAATACATAGGAGTAAACTATACATCATTAGAAGATCTACCAGTAAACTGGGAAGACGTAACCAAAGTGAACCTAACCCTACCGATAACAAACACAAAAGAGCTGATGATCGCGGTTAAGGCATTAAGGGAATTTTATTTCTTCTGGAAAATACCTGAAGATTGGATACAGATTAGGGAAAAAGAAAATGACAAGAAGACAAAGGACGAGGAACGTTTCCCAACAAGCATCGAAAAATTAAATGAAGAACTACAAAATAAGAATATAATCGATTGCCCGAAATTCCCAATCGAGGAACAAGAAGAAGTAATTGAAGCGATCAATTTACTACAAGAAACTTTCAGAATTGAAACAATACCAGAATGGGTGTTTAATATAAAGGAACTTCCAGAACCTGACTGGAAGGTGTTTGGAGAAGATGACTACGAACTAGTAGATACAGAAGATACAGATATGGCAGAAATAATTTAAGCCATGAACAGTAATCAAAGGAACAGTGGTCCAAGTTCATCGAACAAAACAACAATTAAAACAAACAAAGGAAATGAAACAGACAAACGGGAGGTGATTACTGAAGCGATTGAAGGATTAAGCAATGTAAATAAAAGAATGAAAATTCAAATGTCAACTATAAACGTACAAGGAATAAATGTTGAATTAAAAAGGAGGTTGATCCTAGAAGAACTCGAGGAAAGAAAACTGGATATAGTTGCACTAACTGAAACAAAGCTTGCAGAAAAAGAGGACTTGCGAACACAGCTAATGAACGAACAATATAAAATATATATCGCAGCTACAAAGCCAGATAAGGAGATAAAGAGAGAAGCATCTATGGGAGTAGCAATACTAGTAAAACCAGACATTAGTTGTTATATACACAACATACAGACACACGAAGGGACGGCGATATATGTAGATTTCTTCTTCCCGCAACATAACAGGATGCGTGTAATAGCGGTATATATACCAAGCGATAAAAGGGAAATTTCGAAACGTACACAAGAAAAGATAAAATCATGGATAGAACAGGCCAACGCGAGAGCAATGAAGATTGTAATAATGGGAGATTTTAACAGTAATATACATAGAAAGGAGGACGAAAAAAGAACACCGATATTCAAAACGATGCAAGAAAACTCAATGATGAGTCTACTGAATGAATATGACATTAAGGACTATACATGGAAGAGAGGAGAGTCAGAATCACAGATTGACGATATATGGATATCAACAAACCTATTCATGAAAGCAAAATACCCTAGTATAGAATTCTTAGTGGCAGCAAACAGTGACCACAGGATGATAGGTACCGAACTGCAATTAGGCGAGATCAAAAGAATAAGAAGGAAAAAGCAGAAGAAGAAAGTATATCTGTACAGGGAGACGGACGAAAGTGCTTGGGAAAACTTCAATAAAGAGGTGGGAGATAAAGTTGAAGGATTGCAGATTCAGTGTGTTATCGACGAAACCACACTTAACAAGGCTTGGCATAAGCTTAATCTGGCAATAAAACAAGCGGCAAATAACAATATCAAAAATAAATTGGTAGTCATGAGAGGCTTCGAAGCAAGGACTAAAAAGGCCTCGATTTTGCACAAAGCACTGGTTAAAATAAATAAGGTAATGAAATATTTAAAAGAGTTGAAGCAACCTCTAAATCCGAGCACGGCTGTAGAAGGAATAAACAAAAAACTCGAGAAGATAAGCGAAATGATACAATGTGGAAAAATGGAACTGATAGAAGAAGATTTAGAACACACAAACATTCAAAAAAGCATACTAAAAATCAAGGAAATCAGAAGGTTGATCCACAAATGTAGACAGGAAGAAAACAATAGTGAGATTAGAGAGGAAATAGCAGAAGCAATCGAAAGAAGAGAGAACAACCTTCAAGCCAACACAAAGAAGATGATAGATAGTGTGTTGAAGAGGAGACGAGCAAGAGTAGAGATAGAAAATATAAAAAAGGGAGAAGAATTGTTAGTAGAGGCAGAAGAAATCAAAGAAGAGGTTAGAGCACATTTTAGAAATTGGACGAGAGAAAACAAAAGTAATTGGGACTTCTGGGAGGAATGGAAGGCAGAGTATGAACCTAAGAAAGAAGTCGAAGAAGAACAGTATGAGTCACTGATTAAAAAAGTGGAGATGCAAGAGTTGATGACTATCATCGCGGAGGCAAGCTCGAACAAAGCAACGGGGCCCGATGACATTTCAAATGAGATGATCAAACAGTTACCACAAAACGCACTAGAAGTTCTGTTAGAAATAATAAACTTTGCAATAGACACAGGAATAACACCGAAGGCGTGGAGTTATGGGCTGGTCTACCCTATAGGCAAGAAAGAAACATTTGACGGAGACCTGAGACAAACTAGACCGATAACCTTAATAGGGCACGCTCGAAAAATCATGACCAAATTGCTGACAATAAGACTCAATAGGATCCTAGTAGAAACAAAAATACTTAATCCAAAAAACAATTCAGCGTTACCACATACATCGACAGCAGCACCAATTAGCTGGCTAGCGAACATACAGGAGGATGCTTGGTTAAACAAGAAGGATTTTTGGTTACTATCACAGGACACATCCAAAGCATATGATACAGTGCATTTAGAACTACTATGGAAAGCATTGAGAAGAATCAGATGTCCGGAAAAATTCATCAAAATACTAAAAGGCCTGATGAGAAAAAGACAAAACCAAGTAATAACGAATATAGGAAAAACGAACCAGTACCTTGTAGAAGACGGTCTCGACCAAGGGAGCCCATTGTCGCCGACCTTGTGGAGAATATACTACGATCCCCTCATATCAAGAATAGATAAAGAACATAATGAGTACAAGATGCAAATGTGCACACCGAATGGAAAGTTAGTAGAATGCAGGATGTCAGTGCTGGCATATATGGATGATTCTTTATAGATAGCAGAGAAGAGAGAAGACCTGCAAAAAATAATAGACATGGCGAACAACTTTTACCAACTAACAAGAATCAAAGTAAACCCAACAAAATCAGTGTTTGTAACAAATTCCAAAGAAGAGGGTACAATATCTTTCGATGGAGAAGTAATGGAGAGAAGGTCAAATAACATACCTTTTAGATACCTTGGATGTTGGTTTGGAACAAATCAAAAACAGAAAGAAGTCAAAGAAAAGATAAAAGAAGAAGTAGAGGCCGCATAAATAGACTAAACAGAGCTCGAATCACGGAAAAACCGTACATATATATCACGAATTGCGTCATACTAACAAGATTAGCTTATAGAGTTCAGAACGTGGTACTAAGTGCAAAGATGTGTAAAGACATTACAAAAAGATATATTAATGGCATAAAGCAGAAAGCAAGACTAGCAAGATCTGTTCCAGACTCACTATTAACAAATCACAATATATACGGAGTCAAAAAAGTAAAAGATATACAGGCAATGCAACAAATAAGTCAACTATAGAAGGAATTGAACCAAGAGGACTTCGAGGATTCACCACTATACGTGAACATACAAAACTTACAAAACAGAGCAGCAACAAACGTGTCAATATTGGAAGAGTGCGCAGTTTACCCAATGGAATTTGCAAATACAAGGATCGCATTAATATTAGATAATATGTACAATACAAACATACAATTGTTCAAAGGGGTAGGAAAATGGCCTAGGCACTTCGAAGAAAAGGGGACCTCAGTTAATGAATTATTATTGAACAATAAAAAGAAAAATACAATCAAAGCCAAGTTGAATAAACATCGAATCTACTACAAGGAACAACTAATAAATAGCGATGGCACAAAACTTTTAGAGTGGGGAGAAATACCCCATAATATAGAAAAGATAATCAAAGGCAAGAAACCAAGATGGTTCGAGGAAATGAGAGAGGCGATACAAAACCAAGAAAACCCGAGTGTAGAAGGATTCGAGCTAAACCCTTTCACGCTAAAAGAAACTAAGGAAGTGGAGCTACAAAATGGAAAATGGATAATAACAAGAGAAGGAATGATAGGAAGGATTATAAACGTAAAGAATAGGAGAGTAAATTTAAGTCATTGGAATATAGAAGGGAATAATATAACAGAAAAGTGCTTCGTGTGCATAGAACACATAGCAACTCGGACCACGGCAGGAACAATGACGAAGTTGATTAAAGATGTGACACCACTAACAGTAAACCGCAAAAGAAGAATATATGGTAATATAGCAGACATAATTATGGCATTTAGAAGGAGAAAGAAACAAGAAGAGGGATTCGCAAAAGAAATATTTATGAGTAAAAGAACAATAAGGTCGTGGAGATTTATAAAAAATTTCAGAAACATGGACGAAGTATTGATGAAGAAACATGAAGAAATAGGGAATAAGAAAGAAGTCGAGGTAGAGGTGATAACTGAAAAGACAGGAAAGAAGAAGGGAGAGAAGTCGTACCTATCAGCGATTATACTAGATACAGAACAGAAGATAAAGTTTAAAATTGAAAATATTGTATGGCCATCAGAAGAGAAGTTAGCTCTGACATCATTAGCAATACTGATAGCGATATGTAAAGAGAAGGCAACAATTAAAGTCAATACAAATTCAGAAATGGTGAT
>QKWP01001778.1:58757-104442 GCA_003550325.1 Gigaspora rosea | reverse complement strand
AAGTTTTCAAATTCTATGTAATGTAAAGCGAAAAATCAACTTCGTGTGGTCTAATTTTAGATGTGAACATTATTCTATTAATTTAAAAAAAAATGTGACATACTAACTGGTTTTCAGAATTCATGTAATGCGAAATAAAAAATAATTTTGCATGGCCTAATCATATATTCTCATAAATAATTGCCAATACTCACCCTTATATAATAACAAATATTGAGCATGCAGCAAATAAAAACGTAAAAGTATACAAACATTAAACCACACCATGTACGTATGTATATAGATAAAATTGGTAAGTTTATTCTGTACATATGTACGTACAGTATGTAAAAATAAGTTTTCCTACAAACCGGTTACTTTTCTGAAGATCTTAATCGTTGTTACTATTAACGCAATCGCATGTAAAAATAAGTTTTCCCACACAATGGTCACGTTTTCTGAAGATGACCAATTAAAAATATTTAAATGTATGCTTAATCGTCATCACTATTAACACAATTGCATGTAAAAATAAGTTTTCCCACACAATGGTCACGTTTTCTTAAGATAACCGATTAAAAATATTTAATGTAAGCTTAACTCGTCGTCACTATTAACACATCAAAATCAAAAATATTTAAAACGGACGAATTTGTTTTAGGGTGTAGATTACACATAAATGACATAATACGCATGTGTTCCAAGTTAGCTAATTAAAAGAATAAATGCCTGATTACGGTTATCATTTAGTAGTATTTTAGGTGTGTAGATCTGTAGATTACATCAGAATGTCATAATGTGCACATGTTCTGAGTTGTCCAATCAAAAGACAAATTGCCAGATTACAGTTGTCATTTAGTATTATAAGATAATGTGCACATGTTCTGAGTTGTCCAATCAAAAGACAAATTGCCGGATTACGGTTGTCATTTAGTATTATAAGATTTATTAAATTATAATTTAATCAATTTAAACTCAACTTCTTAATCTTGAATAGTAAATCATAATGGTGCCAAAATTTATGTAATTTATGATGATCTTTGGTATTTGCTCTATATAGCACAGAAAGAAATTAAGGTGAATTTTTAATTTTTATTCACTCATTCAGAACTACTTATAGTTTAAATTACTAAAATAATGGTATATAAATCTTTTAGCCCCACGAACAAGTATTCGTTTATTATGGTCAAGCATACTGGAGTAACAAACAAAAATACAACTTTGATTAACCTATAACTTAAATAAATACTAGTAGTAAAGCATACAAAACTAGAAAAACTCTATTCATAGACGAATTTATATTAACTAGGTTATTAGAACTTCAAAAGAATTTTATGCACCTTTGTTTTATATTTAATTTTTCTAGACCGTTTAAATCTTGTTCACGAATCCCTGATGATATACAAAGCAATTATATCTACGATGAGCAATCCAAGTGATATTTCCCAATACAAATGTTTCATTCAATCCGTACCAATTGCCATAATTTAGAATCAAATTCCACAATAGAATGAGTGACTGTAACAATTTGTGATTGTAAATATATATCTAAAACAATAGAGAACATATTGATAATATTGCTGATATTATTGGATATGATATGGGAGAAATATTTTCCAAAGTCAGTAGAAGTATTAATGAAGAAATCGAATTTTTCATCAATCCATAAAAGAAAATTATCTATATAAAATGATTTAAAGGAATCAAAAATTTGAATGCAAATATACATAACATATAGTTTGTAATAGTTTGCTTGCAATATCATTATCAATAATGAAAAGAACACCAATATTTTCTAATTATTGTTTTAAATGCGAAAAGCTCACCCAAGCCAAAACTGCAAATCTGAGATTATAACTTGTATAAAAATAACCTTGAAAAAATTATTGGCTTAGTCATTTTTTGTAGCTTTTGATAAATTATAGAATTATAATTTTTTTGTACTAAATATCATCTCAATATTACTAGAAAACAAAAGAAAATTTCTTAAAGATTACAAACTAATAAATACCACAGAAGAATTTATTACATAATTTAGAGAATAGATAAATGCGTATAAAGTAGGGTAAATGAATATTTATAATTAATAAACAGAATTCATTAAAGAGCCAATATGCAAATAAATTATTAGCAAAGTTATCCTTTATTCTTAATTAGTAATGCTTTGAAAAAACTCTGATTTTTAGTCATTGTGACCTTTACTAGAAACGCGATATGGTCCTTAGCCCATATAATTAATGAAACAATAACGCCTATACATAATTTCGACCTACCATTTAACCCAATGATACACTTACTAATCTAATAGTTTAACTTGATAATATTTGGTATACGCAAAATATAAGCATTACTACAAGCCTATCGCTATTTGAATAGAAGGTCAACCGGTATGCACAAAGTTCTTCAAGTTTAAAGCATACATGTAATGTTACAATCTTTTTAGTTGACCGTTTCCAGCATTTAGAACTTACATATAGTTAATACTAGTGCGATGGGTGGCGCATTCGCGCCACCCATCTTATTTAACATTTTTAACTATATAGACTACTGCAAAAGATTAAGACTATATTATTTAACATTACAATTATGGTTTTCTAATATGATTACTGTAAAATATTCTGTTATAAACTAAGTCACAAATATGGTATAAGCTTTATTATAATTGATATGATTTCTATAATGGGTCAGTGAAAATTCTGTTACTGCACTTGCTATTCTGGTACTATAGTATTTAGTTATGTTTGTAATAGAACTACTGTATAATATAGTTAGAGTTGGCTGGTATATAATGAAATAATCTTGTTTTTTACCATCTGCTACTGTGAAAATTTTATACAAAGCTTACTTACTCTGGCTATGTAAAAATTCTGTAAGGCCATGCAAAATTAATTTTTGCATTGCATAAGGCCATGCAAAGTTAATTTTTCGTTTTGCATAACCTGGTGTTTCAAAATTCTGGTCAGCAGATTGAATTATTACTATTTTTTATTTTTTTAAAAAAAAACAACTTCTGCATAGCCTAAATTAATGTCTAGGGTCAGAAAGTTAATTCTTTTGTTTGCATAACATGGAATTAGAAAAATTTTTTATTGGACCTATTGGGTAATTCTGAACATTAAGGTGATACTGGAGAAAAAATTTAAATACTAAAAATAGAATAATTGGCACAATAGGAACTTTTTTTTAAAAAAATTTTTTTCTGAAAAATTGGGTCAGCAGTTTATACAAAACAAAATTTATCTTTGTGTAGCCTAACTCGTGTCCCAATTTTTCAAAAAAAAAACTTTTTAAAAATTTCAATTGTGCCAATTATTCCGTTTTTGCTATTTAATTTTTTTCTGGCATTGCCCAATGGCGACTATAATTTTCCGGAATCACTAATTGATCTGCAAAAAAGTCCAAAATATGAGTATAGCAAACAAAATGAGCATATTAATTTAAAGTAGATTAAAAAAATCTAACACAACTAAGGTTTTGGAACACCATGTGCAAAACAAAAAATTACCTATTGTTTTGGTGACTGTAGTAGTTTAGTCTGCATTACAATTGTCATGATTTTTAGGCCATGCAATGTTGATTTGTCCTTTTTTTTAGATCTAAATTGTGCCAATTTTTTGATTTTTGGCATTTATTTTTTCTACTATTCTCATCTAATATTACTCAATAAAGATTTTATTTCCCATATTTGTTTGATAGGACTGGTGAAAAATTATGAGTGCTGGCCCAATTTTTTGATTCTTTACTATTCAAAGTAAAAAATTATCCTTGCATAACTTTAGTAGACATGAATATTATTCTATCAATTTATAGTAAATTAAAATTGAAATAAAACTGACCAACCAATCTAAGTTTTCATGTTTATTAAGGTTATTCAAAGTTAATTCTTTCATTTTGTATAGCAAAGAATTAAAAAATTGGATTAGTCTCCATTGGGTGACATCAGATGAGAATAGCAAAAAAAAATAAATGTTAAAAATTGAACAATTGGCACAATTGGATCTAAAAAAAAATAGCAAAAAAAAATAAATGTTAAAAATTGAACAATTGGCACAATTGGATCTAAAAAAAACAAAAAATATTCAAGATATTGAAAAAATCAGGTCAGTAAGTAATACAAAATGAAAAATCAACTTTGGGTGGCCTCTAAATTATGGTAAAAAAATTTGTCACAAACCTATTCGATATATAATACATGGGTTTGCCAATTGTTAGATTTTTGCTATTTATTTTTTCCACTATTCTCATCTGGTGTCAACTGATGAGGACCTTAATTTCCTATAATTTTTTTAATAGACTGGTGGAAAAAATATGACCAATGTCCCAATTTTTTGATTATTTGCTATACAAAACCTTGCATAACCTTAGTAGATGTGAACAATTAAAAGACAAAAAACAAAATCTGACAAACCAACCTAAATCTTCAGATTCCATGTAATGCAAAATGAAAAATTATCTGTAAGACTTATCTTTGAGTTAGTTTGATTAAAGCAATTGTTTCTTTCATAAATAATTCTGGTTATGGCTTAGTTTGCATTGGAACTATTATGTTTTCTATTGTAAATTACTCTAATATCAACAAAGTGTTCATAATTAACAAAAGTCAATTTTTTAAAAATAAAAGATATATATACTCCAATTTTGAAATTTACAAAAAAAGCCTATTTTTTTAAAACTTTAAAGCTATAATTTTTGATCTACTAGTTCATTTTAAATGATTTTACTGCCAAACTGTTCATCTCTTTAAGATGATTCCAATAAGCTAAAAATTATAAAAATCCAATTAAAGGGTCATAAGAAAATGTGCTATCAAATAGGGGATGCATCTGAAATTGGTTTAATATAAATCAAACCAATTTCATGTGCATTACCTATTTGACAGTGCATTTTCTCATGACCCTGTAATTGAATTTTTATGATTTTTAGCTCATTGGAATCATCTTAAAGAGATGAACAGTTTGGTAGTAAAATTATTTAAAATGGACCAGTAGATCAAAAATTATATAGTTTAAAGTTTTAAAAAAATAAGTTTTTTTTATAAATTCCAAAAATTGAAGCATATGAACAACTGAAAACGTGAATAGAATAACTGGCCATTTCAATATTCTTGATTCTTAAGCTAAGATTATGTTATATCACCAATTTATGTGAATGATAAATATCATAATAATTACAATTTCAATAAGTCAGTGATGATGATCACTAACCTTATAAGCTTAGTACTATAACATGCTGATTAATCAAATAATTATGAACAATCAAATGTCGTAATAATTACAATTTCGATAAAAGTTAGCAGTATAAATACTGATAATCAAGAAGAAAGATATATGAACTCTGAATTGGATTATAAAGATATACTGTAAAATAGAAGATTAAAGTGTACTATACATAGATGTGCAAAGATTGATTATTAAAGTTACATTTGAGTTACGACATTTATCATACAAAATTTATGAATATAACAATTGTTATATATTCTTAATTTACAATGACTTAGTTATACATATCGATAATTAATTAGGAAAGTACAAAATATCTTTATTGAAATTTACAATAGTCACAAATTTGGAGGTCATAGTTTACTAACAAATTTATAACATGATGACCTACGTAATGATCTCAAAATTTGACAATCATGCGGATGATCAATAATATCATAATAGTTACACTTATTAAGAATATCATAATAGTTACATTTATTGAGAATATCGTAATAATTACCTGTTACAGACACCAATTTACAGGTAACCAATCAAAAATGTTTAAACAGGCAAACTTGGAATTAGATGGTATAGATAACTAGTATTAATGTAGTAAAACTATTCGCTTCTAAGCGAAGTTCTTAGAGTATGGATTAATTTAATAGTGTATTTAATAGCGAATATCAAACAGTGAACACAGTAGTATTTTAGGTTAGGGTTAGGGTAATAATATATTTTAGCTCAATTTTGTTAGTGTTAGTAAACAAATAACATAATGCATGATGTGTTTATTACTGGGTTCATTGTTCATTTATATATATATATATTTCTGGACTTACAATATTCTGCAACTGTATGGACCAGAAAGGATTTCACATATCTGCTAGGTAGAGTTGTTAATGGAGTACTCCAGACATTAATAAAACATATAGAGTGTAGTCAATTAAAACAGCCCATTTTTATATATATCTTATTTGAGATAATTGAGTTTAATCATTTGTTTTAATTTTTGAACTGATCTGGGATTAATCAAATGTCACGATTTTGATTGGCTAAATATATTATGTGACTATCGGGTAACTCGTGATGTGCTGGTTCTATACAGCTTCATGTAATTTTTCTTTTCACATTATCTTGATTTTTTAATATGCATATCAACTTTCATTTATAATTGAAAAGTGTCAATCATGTCATAATTTATATGAATTTAATAAAAACTCTTTTTGTAAAAAATTGTAAAAATGGGCTGTTTTAATTGACCACACCCCATATAACCCACTTCTGGAGTGCTCGAAATGGGTTATATGTTTTATTATCAACTGAGAGTGCTCTTTTCCAGTATATTGGACTTGATGGATTTCTATGTCAATATGGACCTGCCCATTTATATGGACCCTGCTGCCAATGCTTAGAAAGAGAGTCTTACACACCTATGGTGAAGGCTAGGGATGCATCAGTCTGGTCCAGTCCAGTCCGGTCCCTAAGAGGACCGTTAACATAGTATTTACGGTATTATCCTAATGCAAGCTCCTGTTAAATCAGTAAATCATGAGCAGTATTAGGTCACAAGACCGCTATGACCAAAATGACAGATCTGCCATTTCTGCCATATCAGTTGTTTATGCTATAAATGATGGATCAGTAAGAACTGGTATAAATAATAGATATAGAAGAACTGGCATAAGTTATAAATTTGACAGTTTTGGCATAAATGCCAAATCTTTTTACTATTGACATTTTAGTATATATGTTGTACCCTAGATAGAAATTCGCCTAATTCAGAATCTGGCTGTCCCGATTCAGAATTGGGGTATCCCAATTTAGAATTCTTATATGGGCTACTCGGATTGAAGATCACTTAACTAGATGACATAATTCACAAGGAATTTAAATGTATGACTACTGATTTTCTTGAAATCGAATGCAGAATTGTCTTGAAATGCTTTATTATAAAAGCATTAAAATTTTCTAATTTCGAACATTAAAGGTCTTTTCTAATATGAAATTCCTGGTATAAAAATACAGATTCAAAATTCTCTAAATGTCTTCTTCAATTTCAAATTTCATATATTTATTTCAGTCAATTTAATAAGATTTATTTCAATATACTGTACGACATTTATATCCCATTTAAGTTATACTTCTCAATATTGCAATCAAGTATTATCTGTATATTGCTGCTAAAAGTTAGCAATTTAAAGTTAGACGTATGAAATGCAAAGAAAAAAAAAATAAAAAAATTATAATACAATAAGATAAAAGATAAAATATTACTTATCTTTAGAGCAGCCTAAATTAATAACATATTAAACAATTATTCATCAAATTGCTATTATTATCATTTTATTTATTTTATTATTTTTTTGATCAGAATTGTACGCAATAAAAAAAAGCTTTATTATAATACTATGCTGTATATCAATATAAATAAAGCTTTGCATATATCAAATGTTATGCTGGCATACAATATAAATGAATAAAAGCTTGTAAATAAAATCCTTTTTTCTTCTTCAATTTTAATCTTTGATTTTTATATTAATTTCCCCAACTCTTAAGCTTTATGTTTACATTTAGAATTATTAGGATGGCATCCGCTTCTATATAAAACATTTGCTTTTCTACAAGAACACCTTGCAGTAAGACAAACCCCCTTACAATTACACCCTTTATCGCTAGTAAAAGAATTGGATTGAAGTATTGCGGCCTCAACAATACTAATTGTTTTATTAATCAGTAGATCATCCAATTCTGGAAACTCCTTAGGTCCAAGTGGCACAACTTTACCAGCTGGAAATGCATTTTTTAAAACACCAAATCGATATATAACATGATACCTGTTATTTGGGAGTACTGTAAAGATTTTACAGGGGAGTGCACAACAATTACCAGGTCCACGTCAATCTTAGCAATTTGAATTTTTACCAAATCACCAACTTTATAAACACGTTCATTGATTTTATATCTTGTGTGCATTTGATTTTCCATTTTAGAATGGTAATCTTCAAAATTTTTATTCGCAACTTGACGATAAATATTATGCTAATAGGTTGGATCATTTGACATGTCTTGAAGAGCATGAAAAATGACACCTTTTGTTTGGAATAAAGTTACTTGGAAAACTAATTCTAGGTTTTCCTATTTGTAAACAAGAATTTGAGTTAGAATTAATAAAATTTTATCATTATAAAAAAGAATTACACAATAATTCAAGACTTCGCCTTTTATTTGATCCTGATTATCAGCCATGCTGCCATGTTCAGGAATTATTGTGCATTAGATATTTTAGCATTTCTATAATCAACAAAATGAGTTTTCTTATTAATATTATCCTCACTGCTGTATCACTATATAGTGTGATCATTTTCTATAATATTAGAAAGTGGCATTGAAAAACGAGAACTTGGAATTATAGGAAGCCTATCTTCTGGTCTGGCACTATTATTGAAAGTTTTAATTGATTTATACACATTATTCTGACTAATGCTAACACTATTACATATCTATTATAATAAAAAACTGAGTAGTCTTATCCTAAACCCAGGGTTTACACTAATAACCTAGACCCCAAAGAGGTCTATGTTAAGACAATTAATTTAATCCTAGACCCATATCTAGCCAGGACCCCGGACATCTCTCATAGAGGTCATAACTGATCTGCATGAATTTAGGCATTTTTGCTACCCCTAAAATCAAGTAAATTTGCTAAAAGTTGGATTATTACATATAAATTTTATAGTAATTTGCTAAAAACTAAATTATAATATCTAATATAGTGCAAATTTTTTAAACCTTTATTTATACACATGTGTAATAACAATTCTAGCTCTAACTCTAAGCAATTCACCCTCACACTATCACTAGAACTACTCTTTCATCTAATAATAACTTCATGTAATCCTAACCCAACAACAAGATTGTGCTAAACATACTTTCTATATAACATTTTAAACTTACCCCACAATCCTATCATGATACTAAGCTAATCTAGCCTTAACTTCATGTAATCCCATCCTAAAACATCTAAATATAGCTACTATTAACCAACAAAAGCCAATGTTTATGTTCGTGGCTAATCTGAAATTAAATAAATTTGCACGCATTAGTTATCAATTTTAGACGGGTATAGCTTCACATATTTACATCAAAAGCTCACTACCAACCATCATTCAAGACTTATCCAAGTAACTGACGACTCCAGCAAGTGTGGCGCTGGAAAACGAACAACAAAAGAGTAAAGACACTTATGAATGGCAACACAATCAAAGCGACGACACCACGAGCGACAGCTCCAACTAACGACGGCTCCAGCATACAATAGATAGGGTCCAGCGAACAATGCTCCAACAAAACGACGACTCCAACAAAACGACGACTCCAACAAAACGGCGACTCCAACAAAACGGCAACTCCAACAAAACGGCGAATCCAACAAAACAGAACTCCAACAAAATAGCGACTCCAACAAAATGACGACTCTGACAAACAACGGCTCTAATAAACGATGTTTCAGCAAAATGGTAGCATCGAAGAAGATAATGAGGATAAATTGTGGATTAATATTGCAGTATTGTAAGTATTGTAATGAGAAAAAAAACTTATCTATAATATTGATCTGTGTAACTTGCGATATTACAACTTGCAGTATTCACCGTTCATATTTAAATAAAAATAAAAAAAATTTATTTAGAACCGTATTTAAATTAAATAAAAAAAAAATATTATTTAAATAAAAAAAGCGTTAAAAAGAATAACTTACTATTTATATCCAGATTGATTAAATTAAAAAAATTTTTATTATTAATAAAATAAAATAAAATAAAAAAAACATAAAGAAAAAAAAAATACTTATCTTGGAGATGATCTAGATCTAGATCCGACAAACAGAAAATAAATAAATTTTAATAAAATAAAAAAAAATCAATAAATGAAAAAAATAATAATTTAATAATATAAATAAAAAAATTAAAAAAAAAATAAAAAAAATTTTATAAATAAAAAAAATTAAAAAAAAAAAAACTGGGTTAAAAAAACGATAAAAATTAAATAAAGAAAAAAAAAATAAGAACCAGTTTAAAAAAAAATTAAATAAAAAAAATAAAAAAGAAAACAATAAAATGAATAAATAAATAAATAAATAAAAAAATAACGATACAAAAAAAAATAAACGAATAATTTAAAAAACAATATAATTTAAAAAAAAAATAATTTAAAAAAAAAACAATATAATTTAAAAAAAAAGATATAATTTAAAAAAAAAAATGATATAATTTAAAAAAAAAATCGATATCGTCCAAACGATACATAATTTAATTAAAAAAAAAGAATAAAAAAAAAACGAGCAAAGTTATAATAATTTTTTTTAAAAAACTACCAATACGTGTATGTACACAGGTACTATTAATTGATTTGAAATCCACGTAATATATAAATTATAGACCAAAATTAAACCTGATAAATAAATAATACGCGTGCTTTTTTTACTTTATTTATTTGTTTAATTATTTTTTTAATGTTTTTATTTTCTCAATGTAATTATCCCAAAAAAGGATAAATTGCTAAAAATAAAATACAACATGTGTAAAATCTTAGTAATTCGCTAAAATATTCAATTATGACCCTTTTTAAAATTAACTTGAATTTGCTAAACCTTAAATTTGGAAATTTGAATCAATTTGCTAAAAAAAAATATGACATATATCAGAGATGTCCGGGGCCTATCTAGCCATCAAATTTAATCACATGACAAATATGTGACCCATCGCCATGCCGACCCTATGATTGGCCAATCAAATTCAGTCACGTGACTGACAGTTCAATCAAAAAAATTTTTAAGTTTTTTTTAGCTCTAATTTAATCAAAAATGAATTACCAAATTTTTATTATTAAAGTTTTAATTTATTATTTATTAATTACAATATAATAATGTAATAATACAGTAGTAATAATACATATAATAATCCCATGCGCAATTTCGCGCTCTAACACAAAAAAAAAATCTTTCCATATCCAAAACGAAGTATTTCGCGGCTTTCTCAACAGACGGCAAAAGCTTGAAATCACCGACAGCACCAAAATGACTTACATATACAAGAAAAGAGAAGAATTAACCCAAGTCAAGAAAGAAAAAAAAACCAATAAAGAAACTATTTCAAATGAACATTTCTAAAGCGATGACGCCAAAATGACAGAATCGCACCAGAAAAAGTCCCAAAAGCTAAACCAACAAGGAAGAGAAAATTAGTTCAAGCCGGAAAAAGAAAAAAAAACAATTAAAAAAAACACTGTACATATCTCACAAGGCTCCAGTTCCAAGGAAGTGAATTTGAAAAACATACTAGGAAATCACCAACAATGAAGCCTGAAATTTCTATAAATGCAGCACCAAAATGACAAAAACCAACAACGATATCACAAACTACTTATTTAGTTAATTTTTAACCTTTTTTGACCCGAAATCTTCACATTCAAACAACGATACCGAAATCTTCACATTCAAACGACGACACCAAAACAACGAAGTCTAAAATCTCCACAAACAAGATGAAAGTTCAAAATCTCAACATTTAAACAGTGACACCACTACAGTGGCTCCACTAACTTCACTACCTGGTTTTCTAGTGAAAAAGCCTACAAAAAAAAATTAGTTCAAAAAAAAAAACAAAAAGGTGCAAACAATGAAAAAAAAACTAAAAGAAACTACATATCTAAGAACCTGGTTCTAATCTATTCAGTGTTTTAGGAAACAAGCCTATAAAGCAAGAAATCGTTTAAAGAATAAGAGAAGAAAAGAAAAAAAAAACAAAAAAAAAACAAAAAAAAAAACTAACAAAAACTACTTACAAGACGGCAAGCTAATCAACAACAACGAAGCCTAAAATTTCTATAAACGCAGCACCAAAACGACGAAAACCAACGATGACACCGAAATCTTCACATTCAAATGATGACACCGAAACGACGAAGTCTGAAATCACCACAAACGACGACGAAAGTTCAAAATCTCGATATTCAAACGGTGATACCACTACAGTGCTCCACTAACTTTACTACCCTGTTTTCTAGTGAAACAAGCCTACAAAAGAAAAATTAGTTCAAAAAAAGAAAACAAAAAGGTGCAAACAATGGAAAAAAAACTAAAAGAAACTACATATCTAAGAACCCGGTTCTAATATATTCGGAAACAAGCCTATAAAGTAAGAAATCGTTCAAAGAAGAAGAGAAAAAAAAAGAAAAAAAGCTAACAAAACGGAAGCTAATCTTCACTACCGGTTTCCTAGTGAAGCAAAAAGATAAAATGGAAAAACAATAAAAGCATCAAAAACTAAAAAAAAAAACCTCAAAAAACAACAAAAAATTGATCATTATAGTGCACAAAAAAAAATTATATATAATCACCAATCACGAATATGATTGGCCGATCATATAAAATTTGGGTTTAGGTTAAGGTCTTTCTATATTTAACATAAACCTCATTGAGGCCTAGAATAAAAAAAAAATTTTAATATAAACCTCTATGAGGTTTATATTAATTAACATAAAACCCGGGTCTAGGCTAAGGTTTCTCTAAAAAACAATCTATAAGTTCAAATTGATGAATGTAGTATAAATTTATTGTTAAATAACTCGTTGTCCAAGATTCACTTACTCCTTTATCAATATGATAATTTTTTGTTCCCTCTTCACTATTAGGATCAGAAAATTCATTTTCTGACTTAAATTATAATAAATTTATAAGAACTAAATTTTAGAACAAAAAAAAAGAAAATAAAAATTGAACTAACGCAATGCTCTTATAACCGAATCTTGACTTTCTCTATTATTATCATATTGCCAGGATGTTATATTAGGTCTGTTACAATACATATCATTAAAATTGTTATAATCATAAAACACGTTATCATAATCATTTGCATTATAAAACATGCTATCATTATTGTTAGCATTGTTAAACATGCTATCATTATTGCTTGGAGTATAAAATAGGCTACCTTATTGTTTACTTCCAGATATTTGGAGTTGTGATCAGATTGTTAAAGCAATTTTCTGTAATCATCAGTATCGCTAAAATCATCATACTGGTAATCATCATAATTATTATAATCACTATTATCAATATTTTCTGAATCTTCTTCATCTTCAATTATATCGGACAAATCCTTCTCCATATTAATATTATGCTTTTTCTATTCCTCAATCATATTAAAATAGTGTAAATGGATACTGCCCAAAAACCAATTCATATAGTATATGATTAGTAGGCCTAGAACACCGGATATTCATGGCATAGGTAACTATTGGAAGGCTGATACTCCAGTCTCTTCTCTTGTTATCCTCCATCCAGGTTGAGAGCGCATTTTTTAAAGTTTTGTTGAAGCTCTCTACTGAACCCTGTGATTCAGGATAGCGAGGACGCCTATTAATAATATGAATATCCTTCCACAAACTAAGAAGCTCATGAATTATTTGTGCCTGTCCATTATCGCTCTGTAAAATATAAGGGGTCCAAACACTGTAAAAACAGAAAACAGAAATGCAGCGACTTCTGATACCTCTTTAGTGTGCAATGGACATGTCCACAAGAATGTGGCAAAGTGATCATGAAGATGTGCAATGTACTAGTATTCTTTATTTGAATATTTCTCAAATGAAACAAGGTCAACTTGTACACGCTATAAAAGCTTTTTTGATACAATAGTTTTTCAAACAATAGGTGTGTGAAAACTTCTTCAGGTACAATACTGTGTATATCGAGCAATATATAGCTCCTCCACAAATGATGAGTACATATGCATATTGATTGCTTATCGCTTCATTTTTTTTTGAACCACAGTGTTGGTGTGTGCCACCATGAATTTTTCCAATAACTTCATAATGATTTTGGAATGGACAAATAACGCAATCTGATTTTTTCTTATTTTGTTTTTCTATAAGTTGAATTATAGAATTTTGGGTCGTTCCAATATCACGTAAGTAAAAATTATTTTTAGCCCAAAACTGACTGTTCGCGTTTCCATTAGAAGTGTTGTTTGGATTTTTTAGAATACTAACAATTAAATCATAATCAGTTTGTGTAATTATTGCTTTTCTTCACTACAAAGGTTTGCGACTTGATAAAAATTCTGATATTAGTTGATCAAAAGCAGCATGAATAAGAAAAGGAAACTCTCCATTTGTATCCATAACATCAAATCTATTTTTTTAAGAAAATAATGAAAAAAAGTGTTGATATTCTAAATTTTTATCAGGTAATCTTTAATTTTTAAATATTGTTTCAAACCTATATTTCAAAGCAAAAAGTAAATCGATTTTTTATTATATTATGCTACGAGAAACTCATAGTATTACAAATTTTTTTGCATAAGCATTGATTTAACAACCAAAAATAGTACTCCGAACCAAGACTAAAACCTGTTTAAAGTAGTTTTTTTATATGCAATTAATATTATATACATAGTACAAACATGAATATCAATTATATTAGTGATCCGGGTAGCCCATATAAGAATTCTAAATTGGGATACCCCGATTCTGAATCAGAACAGCCGGATTCTGAATCAGGCGAATTTCCATCCGAGGTACAACATATATATAGAGAGGTTTGTTTTAATTAGTTGTTAAGATGTCCTAGAAAAAATATCAATCATACCCCGGATAGAGTACCAGACAAAAATTTTATATCTCTAGAACTTTTAAAAAATTAGTCAATATACTCTAAAGACATTATAAATTTACAATATACTAATTCAGTTTTGTATTAACAACTTTAATTTAAGGGTTTTGTTATTTTTTCACAATAAATACATATAAACATCTGCTAAATAACGCATATGCGACCATTTCTAACACTACTATTACTATTATTATTGTGTTATAAATGTCATATTTACAAACTATACTTGTACTAAATAAATTATAATCAGAATAATAGTTTACAATTATACTTTTCATAAAAAACACAAACAAACTAGTTGAAGCAGAGTCTTTCAATTTCAACTTACCAATTGTTTAGACCGCCTGAACTACCTTCTGACCTTTCAAAATATTTACTTCTCTCTAGTTTTGGAACTACTGCATCTTATTGCATCTCAGGTTAAAAAACAATAAGCTTAAAAATAAGCTACAATGACTAAAGTTGGTTGTTATATTTTGTATTACAAAAAAAAGTTCATATAATACGCCAATTTTTACTATTAAAAATACTTTAAAAATTACTATTGACTATATAAAAAAAATATCATCACCAATCATATTTATCCTAATAACAGCCAATAAAAACAAACTTCCGCTATGCTATTCACTCCACTTTGTAGACATGTTAGCTATTACATCTTTTATTATTAATAAAAGACACTTTATTATATCAATTGATTTTATAAAACACATTATGCACTCTTTTTACATTATCAATTTACTATGCATAAACCCTCCTACTAAGTTACATACCAACAACTACAATAAACCACTATGCAATTTGTGTCTCTGTACCATATGACTTTCTGTTAATAGTTGTTTTGTTAGTCTCGATTTCTGAAGGTATTCAAGGTTAACAATTGGTGTGACTAGAAATAGTAAAGTTTCTAGGTTTGAAATCTAAGAACCTGGTTTTGGAACATGGTTTTTAAAAGCTAGGTCCCAATTTTAGAACCTAGGTTCTTATATTCATGATAGTAGGGCTCCGACGAACCCAAACTGAGGCTGGACTTTAGACAAGTCCGAGTCAGTTCGAATTTCAAACCAGACTCGGACTCAAACTATTGTTACAGTACCGGAAGCCTTCTTTAATTCCGATAGAGTAACAATCACACAGCTCCTGAGATCCCTTACTTTGGGCGTGAAGCGGTGTGCAAGAGGGAAGTATAGTTTCTTTTATGTCTGTAAGAAACTACACACTTCTCTGAGGCAGTTCGGTATAAAACAACAAGAGATAATACACAGTTTATTAAATTAACAAGAGGGCTATTC
Source organism: Gigaspora rosea (assembly GCA_003550325.1). NCBI lineage: Eukaryota > Fungi > Glomeromycota > Glomeromycetes > Diversisporales > Gigasporaceae > Gigaspora > Gigaspora rosea. Next base: position 88,300 of record QKWP01001778.1, on the reverse strand, counting down.
CAAGGTGTCTGTTCCTTAGAAATCCCAAGAGTTTATTAATAATAAGAGAGGAGGATAAATAATATAATGTAAAGATAAAATACAATGTCTGGATCTGTCTAAAACTAAGGGAAATAAGGTGGGTTTATATATCTATTGAGCTAAGCGTTGCTAAGCGTCGTTAAGCGTCACTAAGCGTCGTTAAGCGTCGCTAAGCGTCATTAAGCGTCGCTAAGCGTCATTAAGCATTGCTAAGCGTCATTGAGTGTCATTGCACATCAATTTCGCATATCACTATTACTAAATACAGTTATTACAAAATTTCCTTATTAAGTTCTAATTTTCAAACTAATTTCTACCAACATTAAAACCTATTCTATAACACTATTTTACAACTCAGTCTGGTCTGAGTTTGAATATTCAACTTTTGGCTTGGTTTGAGTCCAGTTTGAGTCCGGTCTGAAAAGTTTGAGTCCAGTCTGAAAGTCTGAAACCCAATCTAACATGCATAAGATAGTAAATATTTTATAGTGTTCTGTCTCAGGTAAGTATCACCCAGGTCTAGAAATAGGTTTCATGCATGCACATGATTTCCAATCATGCACGTGAATGCGCATTAATTTACATGTTTCTGAATCATGTGCATTTTATCCTATCAAATTTTATATAGGTACTAGCATCACTTGTTATAAAACTTGTCTACTCATAAATTAAATAAGAACATGATTTTAATATTTTTGTTTGTTTATTATATTATTTAATAGGTCGATATAAATAAATTAACTTAAACTTATACTGGCTTTTTAGTTTTTTGTAAGTATATACTGTAATAATAATTATTATATTATATATATAAATATATATATGAATACATACTTGTACAGTAAGCACTTATTTTATTTTTCTATTACATACTTTACACAGTATGGAATATAATAAGAAATGAGCAAGTTTAAAGCTGTGTGATAAAAGGATTATTCTATACTATTATTGTTTTAAGCCATTTCGAAATTTCTTTAATTCTGAATTGAAACATGCCCTTTCTCAATTTTCACAGATAATGAGACCATATAATAATTACTTATTAATAATTATATTTATATTTGCAATGATCTTTTTTATTAATATTTATAAAGACAATTCTTTTATTGTTTTATCTTTTTTTTTATACACTTTATTAAGCAAAGATATGACTTGTGACTCATAAAATTTATTATAATGAATGTTTAAATACTAAAAAATTTTGTTTTTCAGTATAACCCAGAATTTAACAGAACTTCTCATGCCTAAACAAGATATGAATAACTTGGAAATGCAAGTTTGTTATATTAAAAATTTTATGAAATAATCTAAAGATAATTTTGGTTTTTTTTTAAAAAAATTAGTAATTATCTTCCATCTTCTTACTAGATTTGGGTTAGACAAGACATCTGACCAGATTCCTGCTGTTGCTGAAAAAAAACAAATACAGATGGGGAATGCAAAAATTTTTAATTACATTATTAAAATATATATGAATATTCGAATGTATTCCTTTAATGTATAAAAGTTAGCATTTAATATTTAGTGATTCATTTTTATTCACGCATATTATTTATTTATTTATTTTAATTTTTTACTTTATTATTATTATTATTATTTTCGCTTTTTTTATTAATTAATAAATGGATAGCAGTTCTAAATAACAAATGATATTTCATAATTCACGAATAATACATGCCAATTGAGAATCAAAAATAATTATATTAACACATACCAATTGAGAATCAATATAAATTTAGAACATTATAAAAATAAAGGGTTTCAGAATTAAAATTCATAAATCTTATTTTGAAAACAAAAAGACTACATATTTATTATCAAATAAGAGATGTACGAATCTTATTTATTTTTTAATTAAAATTCAAATACATTTATTCATTATTATAAATTATTTTATTGTTAATCAATACTGTTCTAATATCGGTTATTATTATTAAATAGTTTGTTGATCTGCATTATAAAAAAATTCTAGTTATTTCATCAAATGGGAGTCTCTAAATACCCCATTTCATTTTCCGATTTCAAAATTTTGATACACAAATAAGATTTTTAAACTCTTATTTATTTCTGAAATACACCTAGATCTTCTTTGTCTGGCCACTAATAACACCTGATGAATACATAAATTAGAATAGAATGTACAAAGTACTGTATAGCATAAATTAATTTTTTTATATTAACAATATAGAGTACTTATTTGATTGATATATTATAATATGAATATTCCGGATATAACAATTATTCTTTTATTTGAATAGGTTTTTTTTAAGATTTTTTTACATTTTGTACTACATATATTTATGATCTATGCCGGATTGCGGATTAGATTGGCATAAGAAATTTTTGATTTTTTTTTTATTACTGCTAATTTTGGACCCAGACAGGTTTGCAAACTTTGAACCAGACCCAGACCAAACCTATAATCATTTTTAAGTCTGGTTCAGGTTCGGTACTTTAGGTTCAGATCTGAGTCCAGGTCTGAAATTTTCAAAATTTATGGTTCGAATTTGGGTTCGAGTCTGGGTCCTGCTGGACCTGGACTGGACTGGATCTGGACTTTAAAGCTCTACATGGTAGGTTCTTTATATTCATAGTAGGTTCTTAGGTTCTTAGGTTTTTAGGTTCTTAGGTCTTTAGGTTCTTAGGTTCTTACATAGGTCCTTAGGTCTTATATAGGTCTTTAGGTTTTTAGGTTCTTAGTTCTTTAGGTTCTTAGGTTCTTATATAGGTCTTTAGGTTCTTAGGTTCTTAGGTTCTTATGTAGGTTCTTAGATTCTTAGGTTCTTATATAGGTTCTTAGATTCTTAGAATTTTAGGTTCTTAAATTCTATTTCTAATACAATGTGTACAATTTTTAGTATTATCAATGATCACTTGGTCCAAATTTTTGACAGAAGAAAAACAAAATGTTTCTTGTTGGAGAGTTGCCTATATATTATGTATAGTAGGATAGCACAAAAATACGGTTTTTATAAAGGTCAACGGCTTTCTTTTCTGGAACTCATTTGTATATTCAGCTGCAAACCAGAAGCATTCACTTACAAGATAACTAGCAAGAGGTGGGTGAAGATATAAACATAGTGTCTTCGTCGATGAAGGTTTTATAGTAAAACAGTAGTAAACAACAAAAAAATGAGTTTTATCTTTTTATACTTTCCTTCAAGTTTGTTTCAAGCATCATCTTTCGCCTCTTTGGATTTTTTGAAATTTTTGCCAAAAAGTGGCATCCTAGCTTACCTCCTCCAAAAGATCAGCAGTATTTACTCTTTCCAAATTGGGTATGCATCCCCAGACCGGAACCAGCACCGTTACGAGTGAGTTTTGTTATCAAATAAACAATAAATGACAGGTACTAATCAAATCTGTGTAATATATAAAAATAAAAAAAATAAATAATACACGTAGTATACAAATCTTTTTTAACAAAGTAAATAAAAAAATAACGTGCTTTTTTTACTTTATTTATTTGTTTATTTATTTATCGTTTTTAATGTTTTTAATTTCCCAATGTAATCCTCCCAATAAAGGATAAATTGCTAAAAATAAAATATAACATGTGTAAAATCTTAGTAATTCGCTAAAATATTCAATTATGACCTGTTTTAAAATTAACTTGAAATTGTTAAAATTTAAATTTGGACCTTAGATCAAATTTGAATCAATTTGCTAAAAAAAAAATATGACATATATCAGAGATGTCTGGGGTCCTATAATACTATCAATTTTTTTTTTACGACTTTGGCAATCATTGCTGAATTCTTATAGATTTATTACTAAAAATTTCTTTTTAATCATTACAATCAAACAAATTTTGGCCTCATCTGGCAACAAATAAAATTTACGCCCAGATGTGACTAGCCACATTGACTTACGTATAAGCCAAAAAAATTCATTAGCTATAGTTACAAACCAACTATGCTTCATAACCTATTCCTTCAAAAACTCCTTCACTGATTTTCTCATAAAGAAGAATAAAAACAAGGGGAAGATTAAAATAGAGGGACAAAACTAAATACCTAACAAAATTAACCAAAAATCAAAATTATGCATCCAAGAAAAAATAAAAAAAGAAAAACCAAAAGAAAAAATAGACTATGAAGGTATTATTAAGCCTATACTAGAATATAAATATTATATACCACTGCATAGACTATATTTTTACCAAAGTGTTATATGTATAAAAAAGAACAAAAAACTACATCTCAAATTCTGAAACCAAGTAAGAAATTCTTCATGTATCCTTCAAGATTCCATAACATGTCATTCATTGTTTATTTGATAACCAAACTCACTCGTGACAGTGCTGGTTCCGGTCTGGGAATGCATACCCAATTTGGAAAGAGTAAATACTGCTAATCTTTTGGAGGAGGTAAGCTAGAATGCCACTTTTTGGCAAAAATTTCAAAAAATCCAAAGAGGCGAAAGATGATGCTTGAGACAAACTTGAAGGAAAGTATAAAAAGATAAAACTTATTTTCTTGTTGTTCACTACTGTTTTACTACAAACCTTCATCGACGAAGACATATGTTTATATCTTCACCCACCTCTTGCTAGTTATCTTGTAAGTGAACGCTTCTGGTTTGCATGCTGAATATACAAATGAGTTCCAGAAGAAAGAGCCGTTAACCTTTTTAAAAACCGTATTTTTGTGTTATCCTACTATACATAATATATAGGCAACTCTCCAACAAGTAACATTTTGTTTTTCTTTTGTTAAAAATTTGGACCAAGTGATCATCAATAATACTAAAAATTGTACTCATTGTATTAGAAATTGAATTTAAGAACCTAAAATTTTAAGAATCTAAGAATCTATATAAGAACCTAAGAATCTAAAAACCTACATAAGAACCTAAGAACCTAAGAACCTAAAGACCTATAAAAGAACCTAAGAACCTAAGAATCTAAGAACCTAAAAACCCAATAAGGACCTACATAAGAACCTAAGAACCTAAAGACCTAAGTACCTAAAAACCTAAGAATCTAAGAACCTACTATGAATATAAAGAACCTACCATATAGAGCTTCAAAGTCTGGGTCCAGTCCAGGTCCAGCAGGACCCAGACTCGAACCTGAATTCGAACCATAAATTTTGAAAATTTCAGACCTGGACTCAGATCTGAACCTAAAGTACCGAACACGAACTGGACTTAAAAATGATTATAGGTTTGGTCTGGGTCTGGTTCAAAGTTTGCAAACCTGTCTGGGTCCAGAATTAGCAGTAATAAAAAAAAAAATCAAAAATTTCTTATTCCAATCTAATCCGCAATCTGGCATAAATCATAAATATATGTAGTACAAAATGTAAAAAAATCTTAAAAAAANTACCGAACACGAACTGGACTTAAAAATGATTATAGGTTTGGTCTGGGTCTGTCGAAGTTCACGAACCTGTCCAAGTGCGTGATTAGCACAAAAAAAAAAAAAAAGATAAAAAATTTCTTATTCCAATCTAATCCGCAATCTGGCATAAATCATAAATATATGTAGTACAAAATGTAAAAAAATCTTAAAAAAAAACCTATTCAAATAAAAGAATAATGGCTATATCCGGAATATTCATATTATAATACATCAATCAAATAAGTACTCTATATTGTTAATATAAAAAAATTGATTTATGCTATACAGTACTTTGTATATTCTATTCTAATTTACGTATTCATCAGGTGTCATTAGTGGCCAGACAAAGAAGATCTAGGTGTATTTCAGAAATAAATAAGAGCTTAAAAATCTTATTTGTGTATCAAAATTTTGAAATCGGAAAATGAAATGGGGTATTTAGAGACTCCCATTTGATGAAATAACTAGAATTTTTTTATAATGCAGATCAACAAACTATTTAATAATAATACCCAATATTAGAACAATAAAATAATTTATAATAATGAATAAATGTATTTGAATTTTAATTAAAAAATAAATAAGATTCGTACATTTCTTATTTGATAATAAATATGTAGTCTTTTTGTTTTCAAAATAAGACTTATGAATTTAATTCTGAAACCCTTTATTTTTATAATGTTCTAAATTTATGTTGATTCTCAATTGGTATGTGTTAATATAATCATTTTTGATTCTCAATTGGCATGTATTATTCGTGAATTATGAAATATCATTTGTTATTTAGAACTGCTATCTATTTATTAATTAATAAAAAAAAGCGAAAATAATAATAATAATAATAAAATAAAAAATTAAAATAAATAAATAAATAATATGCGTGAATAAAAATGAATCACTAAATATTAAATGCCAACTTTCATACATTAAAGGAATACATTCGAATATTCATATATATTTTAACAATGTAATTAAAAATTTTTGCATTCCCCATCTGTATTTGTTTTTTTTTTCAGCAACAGCAGGAATCTGGTCAGATGTCTTGTCTAACCCAAATCTAGAAAGAAGATGGAAGATAATTACTAATTTTTTTTAAAAAAAACCAAAATTATCTTTAGATTATTTCATAAAATTTTTAATATAACAAACTTGCATTTCCAAGTTATTCATATCTTGTTTAGGCATAAGAAGTTCTGTTAAATTCTGGGTTATACTGAAGAACAGAATTTTTTAGTATTTAAACATTCATTATAATAAATTTTATGAGTCACAAGTCATATCCTTGCTTAATAAAGTGTATAAAAAAAAAGATAAAACAATAAAAGAATTGTCTTTATAAATATTAATAAAAAAGATCATTGCAAATATAAATATAATTATTAATAAGTAATTATTATATGGTCTCATTATCTGTGAAAATTGAGAAAGGGCATGTTTCAATTCAGAATTAAAGAAATTTCGAAATGGCTTAAAACAATAATAGTATAGAATAATCCTTTTATCACACAGCTTTAAACTTGCTCATTTCTTATTATATTCCATACTGTGTAAAGTATGTAATAGAAAAATAAAATAAGTGCTTACTGTACAAGTATGTATTCATATATATATTTATATATATAATATAATAATTATTATTACAGTATATACTTACAAAAAACTAAAAAGCCAGTATAAGTTTAAGTTAATTTATTTATATCGACCTATTAAATAATATAATAAACAAACAAAAATATTAAAATCATGTTCTTATTTAATTTATGATGTAGACAAGTTTTATAACAAGTGATGCTAGTACCTATATAAAATTTGATAGGATAAAATGCACATGATTCAGAAATATGTGAATTAATGCGCATTCACGTGCATGATTGGAAATCATGTACATGCATGAAACATATTTCTAGACCCAGGTGATACTTACCTGAGACAGAACACTATAAAATATTTACCATCTTATGCATGTTAGATTGGGTTTCAGACTTTCAGACTGGACTCAAACTTTTCAGATCGGGCTCAAACTGGACTCAAACCAAGCCAAAAGTTTGATATTCGAACTCAGACCGGACTGAGTTGTAAAATAGTTTGAGTCCGAGTCTGGTTCGAAATTCGAACTGACTCGGACTTATCTATAGTCCAGCCTCAGTTTGGGTTCATCGGAGCCCTACTATCATGAATCTAAGAACCTAGGTTCTAAAATTGGGACCTAGCTTTTAAAAACCATGTTTCAAAACCAGGTTCTTAGATTTCAAACCTAGAAACTTTACTATTCCTAGTCACACCAATTGTTAACCTTGAATACCTTCAGAAATTGAGGCTAACAAAACAACTATTAACAGAAAGTCATATGGTACAGAGACACAAATTGCATAGTGGTTTATTGTAGTTGTTGGTATGTAACTTAGTGGGAAGGTTTATATATAGTAAATTGATAATGTGAAAAGAGTGCATAATGTGTTTTATAAAATCAATTGATATAATAAAGTGTCTTTTATTAATAATAAAAGATGTAATAGCAAACATGTCTATAAAGTGGAGTGAATAGCATAGCGGAAGTTTGTTTTTATTAGCTGTTATTAGGATAAATATGATTGGTGATGATCTTTTTTTTATATAGTCAATAGTAATTTTTAAAGTATTTTTAATAGTAAAAATTGTCATGTTATATGAACTTTTTTTTGTAATACAAAATATAACAACCAACTTTAGTCGTTGTAGCTTATTTTTAAACTTATTGTTTTTTAACCTGAGATGCAATAAGATGCAGTAGTTCCAAAACTAGAGAGAAGTAAATATTTTGAAAGGTCAGAAGGTAGTTCAGGCAGTCTAAACAATTGGTGAGTTGAAATTGAAAAACTCTGCTTAAACTAGTTTGTTTGTGTTTTTATATGAAAAGTATAATGTAAACTATTATTCTTATTATAATTTATTTAGTACAAGTATAGTTTGTAAATATGACATTTATAACACAATAATAATAGTAATAGTAGTGTTAGAAATGGTCGCATATGCATTATTTAGCAGATGTTTATATGTATTTATTGTGAAAAAATAACAAAACCCTTAAATTAAAGTTGTTAATACAAAATTGAATTAGTATATTGTAAATTTATAATATGTCTTTAGAGTATATTGACTAATTTTTTAAAAGTTCTAGAGATATAAAATCTTTGTCTGGTACTCTATCCGGGGTATGATTGATATTTTTTCTAGGACATCTTAACAACTAATTAAAACAAACTTCTGCTATGCTAGAACGAATATTGTCCATATATATGTTGTACCCTGGATGGAAATTCGCCTGATTCAGAATCCGGCTGTTCTGATTCAGAATCAGGGTATCCCAATTTAGAATACTTATATGGGCTACCCGGATCACTAATATAATTGATATTCATGTTTGTACTATGTATATAATATTAATTGTATATAAAAAAACTACTTTAAACAGGTTTTAGTCTTGGTTCGGAGTCCTATTTTTGGTTGTTAAATCAATGCCCATGCATAATAATGATGTAATACTATGAGTTTCTCATAGCATAATATAATAAAAAATCGATTTACTTTTTGCTTTGAAATATAGGTTTGAAACAACATTTAAAAATTAAAGATTACCTGATAAAAATTTGGAATATCAACACTTTTTTTCATTATTTTCTTAAGAAAATAGATTTGATGTTATGGATACAAATGGAAAGTTTCCTTTTCTCACTCATGCTGCTTTTGATCAACTCATATCAGAATTTTTATCAAGTCGCAAACCTTCGCAGTGAAGAAAAGCAATAATTACACAAACTGATTATGATTTAATTGTTAGTATTCTAAAAAATCCAAACAACGCTTCTAATGGAAACGCGAACAATCAGTTTTGGGCTAAAAATAATTTTTACTTAAGTGATATTGGAACGACCCAAAATTCTATAATTCAACTTATAGAAAAACAAAATAAGAAAAAATCAGATTGTGTTATTTGTCCATTCCAAAATCTTTATAAAGTTATTGGAAAAATTCATGGTAGCACACACCAACACTGTGGTTCAAAAAAAATGAAGCAATAAGCAATCAATATGCATATGTACTCAGATCATTTGTGGAGACAGTATTGTACCTGAAAAAGTTTTCATACGCCTATTGTTTGAAAAACCATTGTATCAAAAAAGCTTTTATAGCATGTACAAGTTGACCTTGTTTCATTTGAGAAATATCCAAATAAAGAATACTAGTACATTGCACATTGTCGCGATCACTTTACCCCATTCTCGTGGACATGTCTATTGCACACTAAAGAGGTATCAGAAGTCGCTGCATTTCTGTTTTCTGTTTTTACAGTGTTTGGACCCCTTATATTTTACAGAGCGATAATGGACAGGCACAAATAATTCATGAGCTTCTTAGTTTGTGGAAGGATATTTATATTATTAATAGGCATCCTCGCCATCCTGAATCACAGGGTTCAGTAGAGAGCTCCAACAAAACTTTAAAAAATGTGCTCTCAACCTGGATGGAGAATAACAAGAGAAGGGACTGGAGTATTGGCCTTCTAATAGTCACCTATGCCATGAATATTCGGTGTTCTAGGCCTACTAATCATACACTATATGAATTGGTTTTTGAGCAGTATCCATTACACTATTTTAATATAATTAAGGAATGGAAAAAGCATAATATTAATATGGAGAAGGATTTGTCTGATATAATTTAAGGTGAAGAAGATTCAGAAAATGTTGATAATAGTAATTATAATAATTATATGATTACCAGTATGATGATTTTAGCGATACTGATGATTACAGAAAATTGCTTTAACAATCTGATCACAACTCAAAATATCTGGAAGTAAACAATAAGGTACAGTAGCCTATTTTATACTCCAAGCAATAATGATAGCATGTTTAACAATGCTAACAATAATAATAGCATGTTTTATAATGCAAATGATTATGATAACGTGTTTTATGATTATAACAATTTTAATGATATGTATTGTAACAGACCTAATATAACATCCTGGCAATATAATAATAATAGAGAAAGTCAAGATTCGGTTATAAGAGCATTGCGTTAGTTCAATTTTTATTTCTTTTTTTTTGTTCTAAAATTTAGTTCTTATTAATTTATTATTATTTAAGTCAGAAAATGAATTTTCTGATCCTAATAGTAAAGAGGGAACAAAAAATTATCATATTGATAAAGGAGTAAGTGAATCTTGAACAACGAGTTATTTATCAATAAATTTATACTACATACATCAATTTGAACTTATGGATTGTTTTTTAGAGAAACCTTAGCCTTGACCCGGGTTTTATGTTAATTAATATAAACCTCATAGAGGTTTATATTAAATTTTTTTTTATTCTAGGCCTCAACGAGGTTTATGTTAAATATAGAAAGACTTTAACCTAAACCCAAATTTTATATGATCAGCCAATCATATTCGTGATTGGCGATCATATATAAATTTTTTTCATGCATCATGATAATCAATTTTTTGTTGTTTTTTGAGTTTTTTTTTTNTTCTATTTTATCTTTTTGCTTCACTAGGAAACTGGTAGTGAAGATTAGCTTGCCGTCTTGTAAGTAGTTTTTGTTAATTTTTTTTCTTTTTTTTTTCTCTTCTTCTTTGAACGATTTCTTACTTTATAGGCTTGTTTCCAAATAAATTAGAACCCGGTTCTTAGATATGTAGTTTCTTTTAGTTTTTTTTTTCCGTTGTTTGCACCTTTTTGTTTTCTTTTTTTGAACTAATTTTTTTTTTGTAGGCTTGTTTCACTGGAAAACAGGGTAGTGAAGTTAGTGGAGCACTGTAGTGGTATCGCTGTTTGAATGTCGAGATTTTGACTTTAGTTGTCATTTGTGGAGATTTCAGACTTCGTCGTTTCGGTGTCATCGTTTGAATGTGAAGATTTCAGTGTCGTCATTGGTTTTCGTCATTTTAGTGCGAAATTTCAGGCTTCTTGTTGGTGATTAGTTTGCCGTCTTGTAAGAGTTTTTGTTAGTTATTTTTTTTTGTTTTTTTTTGTTTTTTTTTTCTTTTTTTCTCTTATTCTTTAAACGATTTCTTACTTTATAGGCTTGTTTCCTAAAATACTGAATAGATTAGAACCGGTTCTTAGATATGTAGTTTCTTTTAGTTTTTTTCGTTGTTTGCGCCTTTTTGTTTTCTTTTTTTGAACTAATTTTTCTTTTGTTGGTTTTTTTTTCACTAGAAAACCAGGTAGTGAAGTTAGTTGAGCCACTGTAGTGGTGTCGCCATTTGAATGTCGAGATTTTGAACTTTCATCGTCATTTGTGGAGATTTTAGACTTCGTCGTTTCGGTGTCGTCTTTTGAATGTGAAGATTTCGGTATCGTCATTTGAATGTAAAGATTTCGGTGTCGTTGTTGGTTTTCGTCATTTTGGTGCTGCATTTATGGAAATTTCAGGCTTCGTTGTTGGTGATTTCCCAGTATGTTTTTCAAATTCACTTCCTTGGAACTGGAGTCTTGTGAGATATGTACAGTGATTTTTTTAATTGTTTTTTTCCTTTTTCCGGCTTGAACTAATTTTCTCTTCTTTGTTGGTTTAGCTTTTGGGACTTGTTCTGGTGCGATTCTGTCATTTTGGCGTCATCGCTTTAGAAGCGTTCATTTGAAATAGTTTCTTTATTGATTTTTTTTTCTTTCTTGACTTGGGTTAATTCTCCTCTTTTCTTGTATATGTAAGTCGTTTTGGTGCTGTCGGTGATTTCAAGCTTTTGCTGTCCGTCGAAAAGCCACGAAATACTTCTTTTTGGATGTGGAAAGATTTTTTTTTTGTGTTAGAGCACGAAATTGCGCATGGGATTAATATATGTATTATTTTACTGTATTATTATGTTATTATATTATAATTAATAAATAATAAATTAAAACTTTAATAATAAAAATTTGGTAATTCATTTTTGATTAAATCAGAGCTAAAAAAAACTTAAAACTTTTTTTGATTGAACTGTTAGTCACGTGACTGAATTTGATTGGCCAATCATGGGGTCGGCATAGCGACGGGTCACATATTTGTTATGTGATTAAATTTGATTGGCTAGATATGGGTCTAGGATTAAATTAATTGTCTTAACATAGACCTCTTTGGGGTCTAGGTTATTAGTGTAAACCCGGGTTTAGGATAAGACCATTCTGTTTTTTATTATAATAGATTTGTAATAGTGTTAGCATTAGTCAGAATAATGTGCCTGAATCAATTGAAACATTCAATAATAGTGCCAGACCAGAAGATAGGCTTCCTATAATTCCAAGTTCTCATTTTTCAATGCCACTTTCTAATATTATAGAAAATGATCACACTATATAGGATGCACCAGTGAAGATAATATTAATAAGAAAACTCATTTTATTGATTATAGAAATGCTGAAATATCTAATGCACAATAATTCCTGAACTGAACATGGCAGCATGGCTGATAATCAGGATCAAATAAAAGGCAAAGTCTTGAATTATTGTGTAATTCTTTTTTATAATGATAAAATTTTATTAATTCTAACTCAAATTCTTGTTTACAAATAGGAACACCTAGAATTAGTTATTCCAAGTAACTTTATTCCAAACAAAAGGCATCATTTCATGTCAAATAATCCAACCTATTAGTATAATATTTATCGTCAAGTTGTGAATAAATATTTTGAAGATTACCATTCTAAAATGGAAAATCAAATGCACACAAGATATAAAATCAATGGACGTGTTTATAAAGTTGGTGATTTGGTAAAATTCAAATTGCTAAGATTGACTGTGGACCTGGTAATTGTTGTGCACTCCCCTGTAAAATCTTTACAGTACTTCCAAATAACAGGTATCATGTTATATGTCGATTTGGTATTTTAAAAAATGCATTTCCAGCTGGTGAAGTTGTGTCACTTAGATCTAAGGAGTTTCCAGAATTGGATGATCTACTGATTAATAAAACAATTAGTATCATTGAGGCTGCAAGACTTCAATCCAATTCTTTTACTAGCGATAAAGGGTGTAATTGTAAGGGGGTTTGTCTTACTGCAAGGTGTTCTTGTAAAAAAGCAAATGCTTTATATAGAAGCGGATGCCATTCTAATAATTCTAAATATAAACATAAAGCTTAAGAGTTGGGAAAATTAATATAAAAATCAAAGATTAAAATTGAAGAAGAAAAAAGGATTTTATTTACAAGCTTTTATTCATTTATATTGTATGCCAGCATAACATTTGATATATGCAAAAGCTTTATTTATATTGATATACTGCATAGTATTATAATAAAGCTTTTTTTTTTATTGCGTACAATTCTGATCAAAAAAATAATAAAATAAATAAAATGATAATAATAGCAATTTGATGAATAATTGTTTAATATGTTAATAATTTAGGCTGCTCTAAAGATAAGTAATATTTTATCTTTTATCTTATTGTATTATAATTTTTTATTTTTTTTTCTTTGCATTTCATACGTCTAACTTTAAATTGCTAACTTTTAGCAGCAATATACGGATAATACTTGATTGCAATATATGAGAAGTATAACTTAAATGGGATATAAATGTTATACAGTATATTGAAATAAATCTTATTAAATTGACTGAAATAAATATATGAAATTTGAAATTGAAGAAGACATTTAGAGAATTTTGAATCTGTATTTTTATACCAGGAATTTCATATTAGAAAAGACCTTTAATGTTTGAAATTAGAAAATTTTAATGCTTTTATAATAAAGCATTTCAAGACAATTCTGTATTCTATTTCAAGAAAATCAGTAGTCATACATTTAAATTCCTTGTGAATTATGTCATCTAGTTAAGTGATCTTCAATCCGAGTAGCCCATATAAGAATTCTAAATTGGGATACCCCAATTCTGAATCGGGACAGCCAGATTCTGAATTAGGTGAATTTCTATCTAGGGTACAACATATATACTAAAATGTCAATAGTAAAAAGATTTGGCATTTATGCCAGAACTGTCAAATTTATAACTTATGCCAGTTCTTCTATATCTATTATTTATACCACTTCTTACTAATCCATCATTTATAGCAGAAACAACTGATATGGCAGAAATGGCAGATCTGTCATTTTGGGCACAGCGTTCTTGTGACCTAATACTGCTCATGATTTACTGATTTAACAGGAGCTTGCATTAGGATAATACCGTAAATACTATGTTAACGGTCCTCTTAGGGACCGGACTGGACTGGACCAGACTGATGCATCCCTAGCCTTCACCATAGGTGTGTAAGACTCTCTTTCTAAGCATTGGCAGCAGGGTCCATATAAATGGGCAGGTCCATATTGACATAGAAATCCATCAAGTCCAATATACTGGAAAAGAGCACTCTCAGTTGATAATAAAACATATAACCCATTTCGAGCACTCCAGAAGTGGGTTATATGGGGTGTGGTCAATTAAAACAGCCCATTTTTACAATTTTTTACAAAAAGAGTTTTTATTAAATTCATATAAATTATGACATGATTGACACTTTTCAATTATAAATGAAAGTTGATATGCATATTAAAAAATCAAGATAATGTGAAAAGAAAAATTACATGAAGCTGTATAGAACCAGCACATCACGAGTTACCCGATAGTCACATAATATATTTAGCCAATCAAAATCGTGACATTTGATTAATCCCAGATCAGTTCAAAAATTAAAACAAATGATTAAACTCAATTATCTCAAATAAGATATATATAAAAATGGGCTATTTTAATTGACTACACCCCATATGTTTTATTAATGTCTGGAGTACTCCATTAACAACTCTACCTAGCAGATATGCGAAATCCTTTCTGGACCATACAGTTGCAGAATATTGTAAGTCCAGAAATATATATATATAAATAAACAATGAACCCAGTAATAAACACATCATGCATTATGTTATTTGTTTACTAACACTAACAAAATTGAGCTAAAATATATTATTACCCTAACCCTAACCTTAAATACTACTGTGTTCACTGTTTGATATTCGCTATTAAATACACTATTAAATTAATCCATACTCTAAGAACTTCGCTTAGAAGCGAATAGTTTTACTACATTAATACTAGTTATCTATACCATCTAATTCCAAGTTTGCCTGTTTAAACATTTTTGATTGGTTACCTGTAAATTGGTGTCTGTAACTGGTAATTATTACGATATTCTCAATAAATGTAACTATTATGATATTCTTAATAAGTGTAACTATTATGATATTATTGATCATCCGCATGATTGTCAAATTTTGAGATCATCACATAGATCATCATGTTATAAATTTGTTAGTAAACTATGACCTCCAAATTTGTGTCTATTGTAAATTTCAATAAAGATATTTTGTACTTTCCTAATTAATTATCGATATGTATAACTAAGTCATTGTAAATTAAGAATATATAACAATTGTTATATTCATAAATTTTGTATGATAAATGTCGTAACTCAAATGTAACTTTAATAATCGATCTTTGCACATCTATGTATAGTACACTTTAATCTTCTATTTTACAGTATATCTTTATAATCCAATTCAGAGTTCATATATCTTTCTTCTTGATTATCAGTATTTATACTGCTAACTTTTATCGAAATTGTAATTATTACGACATTTGATTGTTCATAATTATTTGATTAATCAGCATGTTATAGTACTAAGCTTATAAGGTTAGTGATCATCATCACTGACTTATTGAAATTGTAATTATTATGATACTTATCATTCGCATAAATTGGTGATATAACATAATCTTAGCTTAAGAATCAAGAATATTGAAATGACCAGTTATTCTTATTCATGTTTTCAGTTGTCCATATGATTCAATTTTTGGAATTTATAAAAAAAACTTATTTTTTTAAAACTTTAAACTATATAATTTTTGATCTACTGGTCCATTTTAAATAATTTTACTACCAAACTGTTCATCTCTTTAAGATGATTCCAATGAGCTAAAAATCATAAAAATTCAATTACAGGGTCATGAGAAAATGCACTGTCAAATAGGTAATGCACCTGAAATTGGTTTGATTTATATTAAACCAATTTCAGATGCATCCCCTATTTGATAGCACATTTTCTTATGACCCTTTAATTGGATTTTTATAATTTTTAGCTTATTGGAATCATCTTAAAGAGATGAACAGTTTGGCAGTAAAATCATTTAAAATGAACTAGTAGATCAAAAATTATAGCTTTAAAGTTTTAAAAAAATAGGCTTTTTTTGTAAATTTCAAAATTGGAGTATATATATCTTTTATTTTTAAAAAATTGACTTTTGTTTATTATGCACACTTTGTTGATATTAGAGTAATTTACAATAGAAGACATAATAGTTCCAATGCAAACTAAGCCATAACCAGAATTATTTATGAAAGAAACAATTGCTTTAATCAAACTAACTCAAAGATAAGTCTTACAGATGATTTTTCATTTTGCATTACATGGAATCTGAAGATTTAGATTGGTTTGTCATATTTTGTTTTTTGTCTTTTAATTGTTCACATCTACTAAGGTTATGCAAGGTTTTGTATAGCAAATAATCAAAAAATTGGGTCATCGGTTATATTTTTTCCATCAGTCTATTAAAAAAATTATAGGAATTAAGGTCCTTATCAGTTGACACCTGATGAGAATAGTGGAAAAAATAAATAGCAAAAATCAAACAATTGGCAAACCCATGTATTATATATCGAATAGGTTTGTGACAGATTTTTTTACTATAATTTAAAGGCTACCCAAAGTTGATTTTTCATTTTGTATTACTTACTGACCTGATTTTTTCAATATCTTGAATATTTTTTGTTTTTTTAGATCCAATTGTGCCAATTGTTCAATTTTTAACATTTATTTTTTTTTGCTATTCTCATCTGATGTCACCCAATGGAGACTAATCCAATTTTTTAATTCTTTGCTATACAAAATGAAAGAATTAACTTTGCATAACCTTAATAAACATGAAAACTTAATTGGTTGGTCAGTTTTATTTCAATTTTAATTTACTATAAATCGATAGAATAATATTCATGTCTACTAAAGATATGCAAGAATAATTTTTACTTTGAATAGTAAAGAATCAAAAAATTGGGCCAGCACTCATAATTTTTCGTCAGTCCTATCAAACAAATATGGAAAATAAAATCTTTATTGAGTAATATTAGATGAGAATAGTGAAAAAAATAAATGCCCAAAATCAAAAAATTGGTACAATTTAGATCTATAAAAAAGGACAAATCAACATTGCATGGCCTAAAAATCATGACAATTGTAATGCAGACTAAACTACTACAGTCACCAAAACAGTAGGTAATTTTTTGTTTTGCACATGGTGTTCCAAAACCTTAGTTGTGTTAGATTTTTTAATCTACTTTAAATTAATATGCTCATTTTGTTTGCTATACTCATATTTTGGACTTTTTTGCAGATCAATTAGTGATTCCGGAAAATTATAGTCACCATTGGGCAATGCCAGAAAAAAAATTAAATAGCAAAAACGGAATAATTGGCACAATTGAAATTTTTAAAAAGTTTTTTTTTTGAAAAATTGGGACACGAGTTAGGCCACACAAAGATAAATTTTGTTTTGCATAACCTGCTGACCCAATTCTTCAGAAAAAAATTTTTTAAAAATAAGTTCCTATTGTGCCAATTATTCGATTTTTAGTATTTAAATTTTTTCTCCAGTATCACCTTAATGTTCAGAATTACCCAATAGGTCCAATAAAAAAATATTTCTAATTCCATGTTATGCAAACAAAAGAATTAACTTTCTGACCCTAGACATTAATTTAGGCTAAGCAGAAGTTGGTTTTTTTTAAAAAAATAAAAAATAGTAATAATTCAACCTGCTGACCAGAATTTTGAAACACCAGGTTATGCAAAACGAAAAATTAACTTTGCATGGCCTTATTCAATGCAAAAATTAATTTTGCATGGCCTTACAGAATTTTTACATAGCCAGAGTAACTAAGCTTTGTATAAAATTTTTCACAGTAGCAGATGGTAAAAACAAGATTATTTCATTACATACTAGCCAACTCTAACTATATTATACAGTAGTTCTATTACAAACATAATAAATACTATAGCACCAGAATAGCAAGTGCAGTAACAGAATTTTCACTGACCCATTGTAGAAATCACGATAAAATTCATGATACAAACTAATTCAACCATACACTTTAGTCACCAGAATAGTAAGTTTTGTAACAGATTTTTATAGTATTTTATTATTAAAATTACATCAAGCACAATTAATTTAACCTAAACATATTTACTGTCATTAAGAATAACAGGTAAGTTTTTGTAACTGAATTCTTTATGATAGAAATTACAATTATTCCAAGGTGAGCTAACTCCACTTTAATAATATACTATGGTAATCGAAGTAGCAAATGATCCTGTAATAGAATTCAATACAGTAGCTAATGATTAAATCATATCAATTATAATAAAGCTTATACCATATTTGTGACTTAGTTTATAACAGAATGTTTTACAGTAATCATATTAGAAAACCATAATTGTAATGTTAAATAATGTAGTCTTAATCTTTTGCAGTAGTCTATATAGTTAAAAATGTTGAATAAGATGGGTGGCGCAAATGCGCCACCCATCGCACTAGTATTAACTATATGTAAGTTCTAAATGCTGGAAACGGTCAACAAAAAAGATTGTGATATTACATGTATGCTTTAAACTTTAAGAACTTTGTGCATACCAGTTGACCTTCTATTCAAATAGCGATAGGCTTGTAGTAATGCTTATATTTTGCGTATACCGAATATTATCGAGTTAAACTATTAGATTAGTAAGTGTATCATTGGGTTAAGTGGTAGGTCGAAATTATGTATAGGCGTTATTGTTTCATTAATTATATGGGCTAAGGACCATATCGCGTTTCTAGTAAAGGTTACAATGACTAAAAATCAGAGTTTTTTCAAAGCATTACTAATAAAAAATAAAAGATAACTTTGCTAATAATTTATTTGCATATTGGCTCTTTAATGAATTCTGTTTATTAATAATAAATATTCATTTACCCTACTTTATACGCATTTATCTATTCTCTAAATTATGTAATAAATTCTTCTGTAGTATTTATTAGTTTGTAATCTTTAAGAAATTTTCTTTTGTTTTCTAGTAATATTGAGATGATATCTAGTTCAAAAAAATTATAATTCTATAATTTATCAAAAGCTACAAAAAATGACTAAGCCAATAATTTTTTCAAGGTTTTTTTTATACAAGTTATAATCTAAGATTTGCAGTTTTGGCTTGGGTGAGTTTTTCGCATTTAAAACAATAATTAGAAAATATTGGTGTTCTTTTCATTATCGATAATGATATTGCAAGCAAACTATTACAAACTATATGTTATGTATATTTGCATTCAAATTTTTGATTCCTTTAAATCATTTTATATAGATAATTTTCTTTTATGGATTGATGAAAAATTCGATTTCTTCATTAATACTTCTACTGACTTTGAAAAATATTTACTCCCATAACATATCCAATGATATCAGCAATATTATCAATATGTTCTCTATTGTTTTAGATATATATTTACAATTAAAAATTGTTACAGTCGCTCATTCTATTGTGGAATTTGATTCTAAATTATGGCAATTGGTATGGATTGAATGAAACATTTGTGGTGGGAAATATCACTTGGATTGCTCATCGTAGATATAATTGCTTTGTATATCATCAGGGATTCGTGAACAAGATTTAAACGGTCTAGAAAAATTAAATATAAAACAAAGGTGCATAAAATTCTTTTGAAGTTCTAATAACCTAGTTAATATAAATTCGTCTATGAATAGCGTTTTTCTAGTTTTGTATGCTTTACTACTAGTATTTATTTAAGTTATAGGTTAATCAAAGTTGTATTTTTGTTTGTTATTCCAGTATGCTTGACCATAATAAACGAATACTTGTTCATGGGGCTAAAAGATTTATATAACATTATTTTAGTAATTTAAACTATAAGTAGTTCTGAATGAGTGAATAAAAATTAAAAATTCTCTTAATTTCTTAAAGTACTATATAGAGCAAATACCAAAGATTATCATAAATCACATAAATTTCGGCACCATTATGATTTACTATTTAAAATTAAGAAGTTGAGTTTAAATTGATTAAATTATAATTTAATAAATAAGCTTATTAAAGAACAATACTTACTATCACGATGATTAGGAATCGCACATAATTTTCCATATATTTACCATCAATACAAGCCAACACTATTTCTCCATCATCATCTAAAACATCAGCAAGATAATTAAATTCCAAAGCTGTAAATTTATAAGATTATATGAGTTCAATTAATAAGATCTTTATATATATAGTATTAGAACTTTTTTTTACATAACATACTCAACATCATAAGGATGACGCGTTATGAATCCTGTTAGTTAAATTTTGCAAAGCTTAATAATTTTATTTGATTTTTTTAATTAGTAGAAATATAAACGTATTCACACCAGTATAAATCCCAATAAGTTCATTTGGTTGGAGAGTACGACTAGCAAACAATCCCATTTTACGATGTCATTAACCCAACAAACATAAACGCTTTCATCATCAACATATGTTCCATTTCCAACCCTAAATTTTATATCTTCTATAATACTTCTGACTTTGAAAAAATTGATGAAACAAATTCTTGTCTTAATTCAGTATTACAGTCAACCCTCCATAAATGCAACTCATAGGAACAAGCCTACAACGTGCATTTAGGGAGGTTTGCATTTAGAGAGAGCCAATTAAATTGCAGCATTTAAAAATTTTATCATCAAGTTTGTGTAACTTCTACCAAAACTGTATAACCTATCTTAAATACTAAAATTTGATTGGCCACGTGCATTTAGGGAGGTTAGTGTGATATAAAATATTATTCAAGAAAACGTGCATTTGCAGAATATAGAACGTGCATTTAGCACTAATAACATTTTATCGAATAGAAAAAAATGTGCATTTAGAGTGGTATTGCATTTATGGAGGTTGCATTTATAGAGGGCTGACTGTATTTAATATTCGAGCTCTAAGGTTATGTCTTGCAAGAAAGTCAGCTATATTAGGGTCAATAGTCTAATCGTCATTAATAATGATTTGAGCGTGTATAATTATTAAGTAATTAGGTACACACTGGAAAATGTAATGGCTTCATATTAAATTCCTTTTCAAACTCATCCATATATATATGACGATAAACGAAAGTACCATTATCTAACGAAAAATAATCCTTTGTGTTTTTATGATCAGGAATGGAAATCCACAAGACTTTGTCTTCATAATCACTAGTTAATATTTGACAAAGAGCTTGTTGCCTATATTTGTCCCATGCAATCGCTATAGATGCAAGNCGATAATGATATTGCAAGCAAACTATTACAAACTATATGTTATGTATATTTGCATTCAAATTTTTGATTCCTTTAAATCATTTTATATAGATAATTTTCTTTTATGGATTGATGAAAAATTCGATTTCTTCATTAATACTTCTACTGACTTTGAAAAATATTTACTCCCATAACATATCCAATGATATCAGCAATATTATCAATATGTTCTCTATTGTTTTAGATATATATTTACAATTAAAAATTGTTACAGTCGCTCATTCTATTGTGGAATTTGATTCTAAATTATGGCAATTGGTATGGATTGAATGAAACATTTGTGGTGGGAAATATCACTTGGATTGCTCATCGTAGATATAATTGCTTTGTATATCATCAGGGATTCGTGAACAAGATTTAAACGGTCTAGAAAAATTAAATATAAAACAAAGGTGCATAAAATTCTTTTGAAGTTCTAATAACCTAGTTAATATAAATTCGTCTATGAATAGCGTTTTTCTAGTTTTGTATGCTTTACTACTAGTATTTATTTAAGTTATAGGTTAATCAAAGTTGTATTTTTGTTTGTTATTCCAGTATGCTTGACCATAATAAACGAATACTTGTTCATGGGGCTAAAAGATTTATATAACATTATTTTAGTAATTTAAACTATAAGTAGTT
This sequence comes from Gigaspora rosea, assembly GCA_003550325.1. Lineage (NCBI taxonomy): Eukaryota > Fungi > Glomeromycota > Glomeromycetes > Diversisporales > Gigasporaceae > Gigaspora > Gigaspora rosea. The sequence goes on along the minus strand of QKWP01001778.1, from coordinate 65,913 downwards.
CTGAATGAGTGAATAAAAATTAAAAATTCTCTTAATTTCTTAAAGTACTATATAGAGCAAATACCAAAGATTATCATAAATCACATAAATTTCGGCACCATTATGATTTACTATTTAAAATTAAGAAGTTGAGTTTAAATTGATTAAATTATAATTTAATAAATAAGCTTATTAAAGAACAATACTTACTATCACGATGATTAGGAATCGCACATAATTTTCCATATATTTACCATCAATACAAGCCAACACTATTTCTCCATCATCATCTAAAACATCAGCAAGATAATTAAATTCCAAAGCTGTAAATTTATAAGATTATATGAGTTCAATTAATAAGATCTTTATATATATAGTATTAGAACTTTTTTTTACATAACATACTCAACATCATAAGGATGACGCGTTATGAATCCTGTTAGTTAAATTTTGCAAAGCTTAATAATTTTATTTGATTTTTTTAATTAGTAGAAATATAAACGTATTCACACCAGTATAAATCCCAATAAGTTCATTTGGTTGGAGAGTACGACTAGCAAACAATCCCATTTTACGATGTCATTAACCCAACAAACATAAACGCTTTCATCATCAACATATGTTCCATTTCCAACCCTAAATTTTATATCTTCTATAATACTTCTGACTTTGAAAAAATTGATGAAACAAATTCTTGTCTTAATTCAGTATTACAGTCAACCCTCCATAAATGCAACTCATAGGAACAAGCCTACAACGTGCATTTAGGGAGGTTTGCATTTAGAGAGAGCCAATTAAATTGCAGCATTTAAAAATTTTATCATCAAGTTTGTGTAACTTCTACCAAAACTGTATAACCTATCTTAAATACTAAAATTTGATTGGCCACGTGCATTTAGGGAGGTTAGTGTGATATAAAATATTATTCAAGAAAACGTGCATTTGCAGAATATAGAACGTGCATTTAGCACTAATAACATTTTATCGAATAGAAAAAAATGTGCATTTAGAGTGGTATTGCATTTATGGAGGTTGCATTTATAGAGGGCTGACTGTATTTAATATTCGAGCTCTAAGGTTATGTCTTGCAAGAAAGTCAGCTATATTAGGGTCAATAGTCTAATCGTCATTAATAATGATTTGAGCGTGTATAATTATTAAGTAATTAGGTACACACTGGAAAATGTAATGGCTTCATATTAAATTCCTTTTCAAACTCATCCATATATATATGACGATAAACGAAAGTACCATTATCTAACGAAAAATAATCCTTTGTGTTTTTATGATCAGGAATGGAAATCCACAAGACTTTGTCTTCATAATCACTAGTTAATATTTGACAAAGAGCTTGTTGCCTATATTTGTCCCATGCAATCGCTATAGATGCAAGTAGTATGAATAACAATATTATCACAATAGAACTAATTTTAAGTTTAATTTTTTGAGTTTCAAAGAGCATGCGAGTTAAGTTTTTTGACACTTTCACTTTTTTTTTTATTTGAAGGTCAATAGAGTTTGAACTTTTCTTTCCCATGACGAAAGGTTACTCTAAAAAGTAGCAACGAATGAATATACTGTATCTAGTTATAAAAGATTTGTTATCCTTTATACTTGATTCGCGCTATCCGTTTCCTTAATTGGCAAATCATTCCATTAATTAAAATGGAAAATCGGACAATTACCATTACAAAAAAAATATTGATCTACTTGCCTGGCAAGTTAGCACTAATTTAAATTTGATTACAAATATTTGAGATGAAATTTGTTAATTATATATAGTCTCATATTTTCTGAACTATCGCTATAATTTATTGAGATTTTTCTACCAATTCGTATCCCAATCAATTCATATATTTTGATCCATGATTGATACTCATGATCTAATAGTTACCATTTAATTTATGATTTTATTAATGATGGATCAAAACATGAATTTGATTGGGATTAGGATTAGAAATGGGTTCCGTTTAGAGCTGTGACCCGGGTCAAAAAATAGCGATCCGGGGTTGACTCGAGTTATCAATTTTTGACTCGGGTTTACCCAGTCAAAAGTTAAGCTTGATTAATTTATACTTTAAGTCATGGTATATTAAAATGTATACTTGTGATATGATCAATAATCAGAACACCTCGTGTTTTGTATCAAAAAATTTTTTTAACATTGCTTATAATTTTAGTTCATTCATTTTTTACATCAATTCATTAGAATTCATTTGTCTATTTAACTAACCCGTTTGACCCGGGTCAAGGCAATTTTTGATCTGTGATTACAGTGTTAGGTGAAATTGTTTTGTGCAAATGGCGAAAGACGAAACTATACCCAGCAAAGCGAAGGACGAAAATGGTGAAACTCTGGCGAAAGGCAAAACCCCTGACAAAAGGCGAAACCCTGGTGAAAGACAAAACCTCTGTCGAAAGGCAAAACACCTGGCGAAGGTCAAAGTTCTCATCAAAGTTTAAATTCTTTAAGGTTTTGGAAAAGACTGAACAATGTTGGTGAATGAAAATATTTGCATGTGTTTATAAAGCACAGTATGTAGCTCATATAAAGAAATGTACCTAAGCCATGTTGGAGAATGAAATATTTGCGTGTGCTATTAAGCAAGGCATGTTGCAAAGAAGCCATTTGAATAAAATATGCTATTAAAAACAACATATGACTTATATAAAGAAATATGCATATGTATAGTTGGTAGTAGAATTAATTTTACAAATTAATACGGTTACGGCATTGCTATATTTTTTGCCGTAATTGCTGTGAGCTGTAAAGCCGTAAAAGCCGTAATGCTGTAAAACTGAAAGCCGTAAAGTCGTAATGCCATAATGCCGTAATGCCGTAATGCTGTAATGCAGAAATACTATCTGCTATAATGCCATTTGTTAAAATGCTGTACTGCATTATGTTTTCCTTTAAATAATATACTAATAAATATTTTTCGAATTTGATTCCGTCGACTTCATTGATTTAGTTCATATAATAATGACTATGTAAAAGGGTTTGTAGGTCTAGGTTTTATTTAGACTTAAACATTGTGATATATTTTTTTGACCAATTAGACCAGTCTAGATAACTTTCATTTCTATTTTTGTATAATTCATTAAATGTTAGTCAAAATCTGTGTAAACTTGATGATTGTAAAATCTTCATACACATTAACGTGTTAGCACTGTGTTAGCACGTAAGCATGTTAAAGGACGCATATTATAAACATTCTCAATAGCACATCAACGTGCTATACCATCATGTAGCATGTTAACGTGTCAAAGAACACATTAACATGTTGTATATTAAATTCAAATGTATATAAACGAATGAATTTGACATCAATAAAAATATAGAACACAATACAATACAATAGAATACAAGTAGGTAAATTCCCTTCGATTTTACTTAAAAAAAAAATAAAGGATGTAGGTTAGTGTAATGCTGAAGAGACCTTTATTCTAGTAAATCAAAAAATTATCTTCTAATAACTATAAATACATACTTAAGTGTTTTAAAATTTATTAACTATTTGTATTCTTCTGCAAAATACACTTTAAATAACTTTTATACTTATCGATTAATTAATGTAAATGAAATACTTGTATAACAAATAACATCTGTTTCTGTTTGGAGTGACTGGGTATCACGTAGTTACTTAATTATAACATTACAATATTATACTGTACATTATTATTACAATATTGTGTTATTTGTGGTAGTGTTCCACATGAATTGGATCGGGCGGGTATTTTTAAAGATCACAATCGTGTCTGAAATATAAATCGGATCTAAACCTATGGTTCATCATATCAGATATACAGTGCAGAAACTTTTAAATCAACAGGTGAAATTGATAATTTTTAAAATGTTATAAAAAAATAACTAGTATAGCTAGAACAAATTTGTTTTTTTTATATAAAAATGTAGAGAAAGACTTTAAGAATAAAGCTATAGAATTTGTTTTTTAATTTATTAAGTTTAACTACTTTTATAAAGGTTTAAAGTTACTTATTTTTATTAATAAACATAAAATTTGGCCACTATAATTTTGGCCAGTATTACCATAATGCCGGCCAGAATTACCAGAATATAAAAAATTTTACAAAAATTTTTAAAAATATTTTTAAATTTAATTTTGCTAAGTTTTTTTTTTTTTTATTTGTAAGATTTTTTTGCAATTTTAATAGTTCCAAACCAAAAACCAACTTCTAACCAATTGCTAAATTAAAAGGTCAAGTTTTTTACTTGTTATACTATATTTCTGTTTTTTTTTTTTTTGATTTGCAAAACTTTCTGTAATTTTATTGGCTCTGACCCAACTTCCAACCCAACCCAAAATTTGGCTGCATATATAGAACTAGTTGATTTAAGGCTGCTGTACTGTATAATAATGAATTGATCCTTTTCTTATAAAATACTTTATCTTAGTATGACAGAAAAACTGCACATACTTCAGTATGTACGTACTTTAGCAAAAATAAACTAATTTGGGAATACAAGTGCACTATATAAAATTATTTTTATAAACTAATTTTGCAATATATAATGATTTCTTCTAAAATTCATAATTTAGATTGTATTTAAGATTTGTATAGCAAAGACATCTAGAATACTGACTAAATCTATTAATGTGTTATATGTACAGCAAAAACAATAAAAAGCTAATATAACTAAAAAAAAAGATAAGAAATTTTTCACATGCTCTCCAGATCCAACTACGTCATTCATTGTTTATTTGTATGTAGCAACCAAATTCACTTGTGATGGCTCTGGTCTCGATTCAGTTCATCCCAATTCAGAAGGAGTAAACACAGCCAATCTTTTGGAGAGTAAACTAGAATTCCCACTTTTTGGCAAAAATTTTGAAAAAAGTCCAAAGGGGCGAGAGGGGAGAGTAAAAAAAGTACCAAACAGAAAAGAACTTGTAGGAGTTATGCTGCACATAATAACATATCTCAAAACTAAACTCCAGTTTCTAAGTCTGCTACTTCTTTGCTCAATAGCACTAAAGTCACAAACTGGAAGAACTATCTATTAAGTCCATCTGGAGACATCCCAGTCCCTTCTTCTTGCAGTGTTTCAGTTTCCTGGTAGATAGTTTCAAGTTCTAGTCACTATTTAGTAAAATCAATTTACTAATTTATATATTAAATGTGCAGTTTACATAGACCAGCCTTTTGGAAAATTTGGTACAAGTGATCGTTGGAAAGAGTTTTGTTGATAATTGTTTTTTATTATTAATTTATTTATTTATAAAATAATAGATAATTTATACATTTATTAATTTTTAATTTATTTTATTATACAAACTATATTTTTTTATATAAAAAAAATAAACCTGATAATATTTTGTATATATAAAAAAATTTTTATAAATTTAAAATATTTTTTATTAATATTGTTTATAGGCTAAAGACTAGTAAATAAAATAAATATATAAATTTTTAGTATAATATGTGCATATATGACAAATTAATAAAATTTATAATTAATAAATTTTAGTTAATATCAGTTTAAATTAAAATTTAAAGGATTATTTTATATATATATAAAATAAGCATTATTTTACTATATAAAATAGTAGTAAATTAGTTTAAATTAGTATTATAAATTATACTATAACTTTTTCTACATAATAATCTTATTTGAAACTTTGCAAATTTGTTTTTAACAGTTACACCAAGTCACTTGCGTAGTAGCAAAAAATATACTTGATTTTAATTAGATAAATTTTAAAAATACTAAAAATTTTAATTTTTTTAATATTTTTATTTTAAAAATCAAGCAACTTTAAAATTTTTTTAAAAAATATTAAATCAATAATTAATAGAATTTTTTTTATAAATAGATAATATATATGTTGTTCCTCAGATTAAAACTTGCATCAAATTGAATCAGATGCACATCACATGACTATCAATTGACCAGTATTAAATGATTAGCAACAACTGGCCTAAACTAACTCCTAACTTTACTGTAATTTTACCCAACCCTAATCTAATTTAGGCCAGTGTCAATCTGACGCAAGAATCGATCCGAGGCACAACATATATACTTAAATATTATATATATTTTTTTTACAGTAATTATAAATCAAACCAGTGGTGTTAAACACTAGTATGCGGTATAACATGAAGATCAATATCAAAAAAATAAACAAAAAAAATAAACAAAAGTTGAAGTTGATAAATGTTAAGTAGAGCAATAGTTAAGATTAGGGTGAGGCATAGTATATAGTAAAATTTCGCAAGATGATTTTTTTTTTTAAAAAAAAGGTGGTTTCATAGATAAAATTTTGGGTTAGAAGGTATTTTTTAAAAAAAAGCAAAATAACAAAAATTTTATGTTACACCTGATCTTTACGTTACACTGCATTTAAAAAATTTGATTGGTAAAAATCATTGCGGTGTTGAGCACTAGTGGTGTTATTTTGTAAAACCATTTTTTTAAAGTTAATTTTTAAAACTTTATTATATAAAAACTTTAAAGTGTTACCAGTAATTTATGTATCACAGTTAATGAAATTCCAATATTTATTCTGAATACCTTTAATAGAGGTTCAAAGTTAAAATATGGAACTCTAATTTATGTTGAAATTAAAATATATTTATTTTGAAATTAGCAATGCATCAATTCAATTTTATTTTCAATTAGGCTTTGAGTACACCTATTGAGTTTCTATATATATCTTTTTATAAGTATCCCATTAGCAATTGACTATCTTTACAATGTTTGTTTACAAATTAAGCTATTTGTACAAATACTGTATTTTTGTTACAAGTTTTTCACCAATCAGAACACCATTACAGCTTTTCCATCAATAATATTTTGATTTTTTGGATTTTCTACAAACATAACTATCAAAAGTTATTGTTCTTTGGTAATTTGTTTAATTTTTTTTGGAGATATTATTGAATTATCACAATTTAACAATAATCAATTGGTTTCCTCTAGCCTTCTTAAACTAAAAATTTAACCTTTTAGTTTAAAATAGAAAAGTATGAGGTGAAATGTCACATCTTATTTCTGTAGCAGTTTAATAGTTAGCCCTGACTGCAAGTGATAGGCTTGCCCTATTGCATAGATCATTAGATGATTAGTTAGAAATTTTAAATATAGTATTTCTTTATATATCATCCTGATATAATTGTAACTTACTATCCTATTTCTGTACTTGACATTAATAAA
>QKWP01001778.1:8805-58696 GCA_003550325.1 Gigaspora rosea | reverse complement strand
GAAAATTTGGACAAAATGATTTTTTTTTGAAAATTAATATATAATATTGTTATTTTTATTGTTATTGTACATATAAATTTGTAATAATAATTATATAATTATAACTATACTTATTACAAAATTTTTCCAATTTTATGAAATAAGGATCCTCAAGTACTCCTCCTATTTCATTTTCTATTCAAATTTCTACTTATTTTCAAATATATTATTTTTTAATTTTAAAACCCTAATAGATTATTTAAATAGACTACCATAATTTACTGTAGAAGATACAAATTTGTGCCAGGTATATTTCAAGGCTGTTTGTTGCAGTATTTTGTATAAGACCCATGTACAAATAAAGGCTGATTACTAATAATAATTTTTTTACTTATGGGCTAATATATGCTCTTTACAAAAGACCCCTACACAATGTATTCTATACCATACAAAGTACCTGGAGTACAAATGAAATTTTTTACCATATGAAATTAAATTGTACCTGGTATCTTATATAGTAAATTATGGTATTTAAATTCATAGCTATATATCTCTTATTTAATTTTATTCTACAATATTTGTGTTAACTTAATTTTTGATTGTTGTTTTGATCATTATATTACACCTGAACTTGCATCCTAATTGGCCATTATTGAAACTTGGTATCTGGCATGCATTATTTTCAAATAACAGTCAAGTCAATCAAAATATTACATCTAATTTTTTATCATATTATTTTTGTAAATTACACAAATTGATGAAATTACATTTTTAAAACTTTCTCCCAAGGTTTAGTTACAACATATAATGTTTTTTAAAACAAACAGGTTTTCAGAGCTTCAATGAATCAAACAGTATAAAGAATAGGAAAAACTAATATTACAGGTAATGTAAGACCCCTTCAAAGATAGGCCTTCTTTCACAAAATTCTTTTGGAGTTTCAAGATCTTGATATGAAAAATAGCTTGTTAGATGCACACAGGTAATAACTTTCTGTAAAATGCATCTTTGAAAAAAGGGTATCTTATAAAAATATAGAGTAATTTAAGAAAACCATTTTGTTGTATATAGTTTGCATTTGCTAATAAGATTTTTCTTTTTTTTAATATATAGCAACCTATATTCATGGTACAATTCTATTCTTCACACTTTCACTATATTAAATTTATTGCACCAACAATGCTTTACAAGAATTCATAATATGGGCCTGGTGCTATGAAAAGAGATGAATTTGACAAAAAAAATAATGGACACAAAAAATTAATTATCTCATAAACTATTGATTAGAATTATATAATTTTGGTACCATTCGATTTGTCTCAATAAGATGAATAGAATAGTACCAAAATTATATAATTCTAATCAATAGTTCATGAGATAATTATTTTTTTGTGTTCATTATTTTTTTTGTTAAATTCATCTCTTTTCTTATCTATACAACTAGTGAATTTAGCTTAATACCATTTTTCTTTCAATAAACCCAATTAGTTGTATTATTGTATTGACTAGAATAATTACAAGATTAATTTTATGAAGGTGTATACAAACTGAATAATAAAAATACAGTATATGTAGTAATACTATTTTCAATAAAAAACAAAATTTGTTTGTTAACTATTTGACTATAACTAAACTATTTTCTAATGAGCCTAATTATAAGTTCGCATAGTATAAGTGGCTGTAATAATTTTTTTCTGTTTAAATCTTTTGATTCAACAAATAGTTCGTCCTTGACAATAAAACATTTTAGTACTTTGTTCTTTTTTTGTTAAAATCAGAGTAAAGTTTTTAAATAAGCGAAATGTTAAGATCTATTTACTGCGTTATAGAATATGAAATGAAAGGCTATTTTTGTGAGCAATATTCTTTTAATTTTACTTTTTTATCTCGTTTTAAGCTTATTAATCGCATAATATTTAACTTTTTGAACACTCACTACATCCCGTGAGTTTAGTTTCCTTTTAGGAAACCCCTGAAAACAATGATTGAAAATGGCTAACCGTTGCAATTTACTATGAAAATCGTATGAGTGTCGATCACTCAAATTTCATAGTAAAAAATTTATTCACCTGATCTGCGTGACATCTCGATCGACTGATAAGGATAAACTATGTAATCAATATTACGCGTTTGGAAAAAACCAGTTATATAAGAATTTTTTTTTACAAATTTTTTTCCCATCGTCAACATTAATTTCTAAATTTTCATCGCTTCTACTTTTCTTGCTCTATATTTTATACCTTATACACTGTTTTTAGTATACAATGTTTTATTATATACCGTTTATTTATTTATTTATTATTTATTTATTTATTTATTTTTAGTAGTTTAGTGTTTTATGTTTTGTTTTTTTTTTTCGTAAAATGTTTTTGTGTTTTGGGAGAGTGTAGGTTGTTGGGGTCGTTTTCTCGAACTCTAGAGAATAAATTGAGTCAAAGCTGCTTGATGAAATACAGATGTACGTATTAATGATTCAAGGAACAACCCGCTGAAAACTGGGAACGTCCACGACTAGTACTGGTGTGTAGGAGATTGGGTTGGGGGAAACTTTCCCAATCGACGAGATACACCTCTTCGCGGTGGTTGGGACAAGTAGGAGATATAATCTCTGAAACTAAGTATCTCGAAATTTTTTATGTTTTTTTTTTTTCATTATATGTAAAATTATAATTTTAATACTGTAATTGATTATGTTCGAATCTTTGTATAAATTATTTTTGATAATTAATAAAGTCTAAAAATTTTTGAGTGCATTTAAAATCATGAACTACCTAATAATAAAATTTTCGCGTGTATTCAAAATCATGAATTATTAAACTAATATATCTTTCACGTGTATTTAAAAGTATGAATTTATTAATGAATCTTTCGCGTGTATTCAAAACATGAATTTATAACTAATGAAATATGTCACTGTGAGATTAATATTAAAGTATGTAATTATAAATCATAATGAAACAGTATTTCTGACGCAAATTTATTTAATGTACAACCCATACTACGGCTAAGGAGTTTAAAAGTTGGTTTCGTCAAGTGTAGGTGATTTTAATATATGAACTCAAAAATGTAATCTGCTAAAGAAATTTATATTTGTAAAAATTTTGGGACGTTTCACTTTAAATGATACAATTTATTTTTAAAGTGCAAGTTTCTTCTGGCCAAAATCATATAGACCTTTTCTCCTTTGAGCAAATAGTCCGGCCGAGATGCAGTTGATCGTACAATTATTCTCTCCACATAATCAGATTTAATTTTGTACATTAAATTCAATATCAAGTAATAATTCATTACTTATTGAATAAAACATTTTATTACTTGCTGACAAATAAAATAAATATCAATATAAATTGTTATAAATTCAACATCATATTCACTTATCTCGTTTTATATATAAAATTTAAAAAAGAAAGCAATTAAGCTAGGTGGTTTTTAAACAAAACATACGGACGGTTCTTTAAGTTAAATCCCACTATCTCTTTAAGGTTCCAATTATGGACTGTTGATGTAAAATGAAAAAAATGAAAAAAAACGTAACAAATCTATACATGCTATAAATTAAGATTAAATCTTTTTATACTTGCCTTTGGTAAATACTTTTGCACTACACCTTTACATGCAGCATATTGAACTATAAAAATAATTAATTCAAATTTTCTTTAATAAGCGTTTAAAACGAACAAATCAAGCGAAAATTTTCTCACCTCTTCAGTAGCATCCTTTCCAGCATAAATAAGAATGGCTTTTTTTACTGCCAGGACCAGGATGATCTAAATTAAAATATAGAATGTATCAAATGGATAGTTAAAGACAAATGAAATGTCAATTCTAACTAGATTTACCTGGAAGAAATTTGTAACATTTAAACCTTCACCCTTAACTACCACCCACAGTCTGACTATTGATCAACAGGAAAAAAGAGTCGTTAACATAAGAGAGAATCCAAAAAGAAAGAATAACGTATAAAAAGATAATAAAACACTTACGTTAAATGTGAACAAATAAAAAAAGATTTCAAGTCAAAATTTATATATAAATCGTGAACTTATTAATTCAATAAAAATTTATAAATTATGATTAAGGAATATATAAAATATTATTAACCATTTTCTATATTGTGCTTAGCGACTTCTTCAGCGATATATTCCTTCTTCCCACGTGTTGGTGCGTAAGTTTTCTTTTCAGGAGCAGGGCCTGGCTTGGTGAAGCTTGAGGAGCTTGAACTGGAGGAGTATATTGGCTTGTAGCATCTTTATGTGAATCATAAGAGATTTCTAAATGCACTTTTTGATTTGTTGGGTCAACAGAAACAGTTGTTTGATATGGTGCCAATTGTCAAGAAATTTGTCCTAGACGACGATTAGCAGTTGCGCTAGACAAATTCTGGAAAAGATAACGAGATGCGGAATCACCGGCAACACGGCCATATACTACACATCCCAAAAGAGAGGATCCTCCCAATCTATTGCAATTAGTAGAAATTAGATTTTTGAACATTAAAGATTAAATTGTCAAACAGTAAAACCTGTTAGCTCCATGAACGCCACAAGCTATTTCCCCAAAAGCAAAATAGTCCAGGAATAACTTGCTCTTGCATATCTCTGACCTCAGATTCCGCATTTTATATCCATTCCACCCTACAAAAAGCAATGAATGAATCATATAACTTAAGTGTAGGTAATTAGAGATATGTCATAAATCATATCGATCATACCATAGTATAATGTAATACAGGAGACATCAAGACTACATAAAATTGATCGTTTATAGTGATTGGAACGTTATGGAAAAATTTCTTGCCAATAGGATCCTTCTTTTTGTTAGAAGCAATATCGTTATAATCATCGAACGTTGCCTTTAGTTATGATGCAGAAATACCAATTTCTTTGTCAATGCTTCACCAGAAAATTTTCTCATCAAACCACGACCAACGTAATGTTTACAATGCCATTCAATTTCTTTTGAAGCTTTACTATTAAGTACAAGACGAACAGGTACCTTGGTTTTCCAAATTTCGCCAGTAACGTAATCACGAATGACTTAATTCATTAAGAACCGTTTTTTCCTTCACCATTTAAAAGCAGCCCACCGACACCCGAAGTGCTTCAGCTGCCAAAAATTTGTTATTTGCATCAGGCTCTTTAGGTCAACCAACCCTGTTGGATGGAAACATTTTAAATATGAGTAGCCCTTTCATCCAAAGGCAATAACCATTTTGTGAACATAACCTGTAGAATGTTCACATTGGTAGTGGATAAATTGTATATGTCTGGACGGTACTTTTTTAGCAAAGGGTCTTCTGTGAAATCAGTTGCATAACCACCAATAGCCAAAATCACAGGGCCATATTCTTTGCAAGTTTAGCCATCTTTGACATATTCTACGCCTATGGCAGCATCACCTTCCTAAATTAACTTCGTTACAAGTGTCTTCCTGATGAGCCGGGCTCAATCAGGCTGATTGTTGTCAATTTCCTCGATGGCTTCCATTAAAACGCAGGTTATCGTCATACCCGGGAGCATTTCTTTTCCACGATGAGTACGTGGTTGAGAATGACCTTCTAATCGAGATACAAGAGAAAGGTCTAACTTGAATATTAAACAACAGAGGCAGAATTTCCAGTAAGAATTTTTATAAGATCAGGGTGAGAAAGTTCTCAAGCAGATCGTGCAGTACCTTGAGCGAAGATTTCAGCGGAATCTTAAACGCCAAGGGAAATAAAATGTTTTCGCATTAATTCTTAGATGAAACTTGCTTACGAAGGAAATTTCTCAGCGTAAATAATAAGTGACAAGTATTGTATGTTCTTCGAGTTTTTCCCACCTATTTGAGTTTTGGTCAAAGCACCGTTAATACCAGACGTTGCTTTCGTTGAGTTGCCACCAAAGAAAGAGTTCTTATCAAGACCAAGACATTTCCATCACGTTCCAATGACTGTGTGAGCAGCAGAAGAGCCAGAAAGACCACCACCAACAACAATAACTCGATTGAACATTATTTTTATATTAGAAATTAATTAAAAAAGACTTTTCAAACTGGAAGTGAAAAGTGCTATTTTTTAATTGCGTTAATAGTGCTAAGATGATAAAAAATGATAAAAATCAACCCACACTCTAAATTTGACTAAAAAAAATGTGGCTAGATGCAATCCGACGATCCCATCTTAATCTGATATCTGATATATAATTTTTATAACAAGTACAGTACAGGCGAAACTCAGATATATAACCGAAAATGATCTTAAAAGTCGTTTTGGTCGAGCACAGGTAAATTCTTTCAGAAAAAGAATGTTATTACGAAATGTGGTGTTCATTATTTTCTGATTTGGCTTTTTTTACATTAGGAGAATGTCGTGGGTTTGCTTATATAACTATTGAGAATATTACAAATAACTGGAAAAAATGTACGTTTAAGCTTTTTCATATTTTTCATCAAATTATAAAGAATATAAGTTTAATTCAATTTGTTAATTTGTAATGTTAAATTTTATCGATAATAATAAAGGCATGTCCCTTTTTAATGGTGCAAAATGGAAAGGAATGACATTAAATTTTCAGGACGCTAAGCCTGACTATAAACAAAAGGCAACTTTATTTTTTTATTAATTATAATAATTATAATTCAATCAGAAAGATTGATCATATTACAAACAGCAACTACTTAAATTTTTATAACAAAAAGGTTAAAAGAAGAACGGGAAAATTAAAAGACTTTAGTAATTTTTCACCATTAGTCCCTAAAAAGCGTAGACGTAGAAATAAGGATACATGAGTTGGTAACAGACAAAATATTGATGGAAGAAAGGTTAGCTGACAATAAAACAATCATAATTCTTTTATTTCAAAAAATCCGAGTAAACGTTTAGTAGGGATGGAAAAAATCTATATGGTCGTGCAGGTCTCAGTAACGCGCATCAGAAGAAATGACGGAACAAAGGTGAATGAACAACTCGATTAATCTATTAAATTCCACATTAGTTTTCATGTCTTTTTCAGCGTATGATTGATCCAAGCCTGTATAAAAATAATCTCCAAAAATTTTCGGATATCACAATAGATGTAAAACCGAGGCCGCTCGATCAGTTAACATATTTTTATAATGATTATATAAACTTATCGGATGACGAAAAAAAAAGCATCAAAATGACAGTAGTACAAGCGAAATTGTTATGACTTCAAAATCAAAAAATTTATTAGTTATATTCGGTGTAAAAAATAATCAAAATATATCCTATGTTGAAAATGAACGAAATGCAGAAGGGCAGAATGCGAATATCCTATCACCGGATAAATTACCACAATCTATTATTGATGGTCTCAAGAAATTGAAGTTGAAGAATTGAAGTCGCGTCAAAGCAGGTAATATGATACCATTTAATATCCCACTTTATATTTGAATCTAAATTATTCCTATGATTAGGAATAATCGAATAAAGTTCGTTTAGAGGCGATAAAGCAACGTGCATTGGATAAGAAAGCGGAAAAGGTCAAAATTACTCAGACGTTAAGAAAAGTTGATGGATCAACGGTTATTAAATATTTTTAGTTTTATCTTATTTATTTATTTTAACCTAATTATTTTAATAATTCATGACTTTCATAGAAGTCAAAGAATTATATTATTTTCCGATAATGATCTAGCGCAAGAAGTATCTGACAATTTCAATTTGTTTGATTCGGATGAAGAATATAACAACAATGAAAAACCAACCTTGGGTACTGAAAAAATTATTAAGCATTATATATTAATGCAAATTCATAATTTTTAATCGAAATTTGTAAACTTGCAGATATAGCAATTAATCCAATATTTGAAGACGAGTCAGGATGAGAACGTCTCAACCTTCAAAAAAAGTTTCGCGGTGATGACCGGTTCAAATTGATTTGCGATTTTGTTAGCGACGACGGAAATAATGATACCGATGAAATAATATCGTGCAAAATGATGATATAGATCGAGTACTGTCTGAAGAGAAAATAAAACAGATTGAAATCTTGAAAGGGCTTCTGGGTTATGATCCGAAAAAAGCCGATCCTAAAAAGTTTGTAAATAAATGGATTAGTTAGTGTTTTTCAGTTGTTGACCCTGATGCACCCGAGGCGAAAAATCTCGAACTGGATAGTGATCATAAAGATTTATCAAGCATATATTCCAAATTTCAAATTTACATATGTGAAACCGTAATATATGTATTCATCGTTTACAGAATCTATGGTCGAGTCCACAACAACGAAGTTACAGCCTTTACCTCAAGTATCAAAAGACGTAAAGATCGAAATAAATGCTGATTTAAAGGGAATGTTTGCACCAAGCGTTTTAAAGGGAAAGATAGATATTCATAAAGAACTTTAAAATAATTTTCGTGTATTGTCATCTGAACGAAATACTATTATATTATAGCTGCAACTCCTTTTTCGCTTTTTGGTGGGAATACGGAGCGAGGAATGCGAAGATGTTCAAATGGAAGATTTGAAGAGTGACGAAAAACCTTCGGTATTTTATTTATGAACTTTTATCATGTGCTTAAAGGTTATTTTAAAACGTTCTCTAAAATGACGGATCAAAACACAATTCAAGGATAGGAACTGCATCTGGTCCAATGTTTTTTTTTTATTTTGGAGATGTGGCATTGTCTACAAGGTTTAAATTCTTTGGTTCATAATGTGAACACGTAAATATAGTGACTTAATGTGACTTAATGTGCGTTCGTTTTCTTTCAGATCACATTATAAAGATTCGAAAACTTTTATGCGAACTACCTCAATGTAAGCATTTCTCCAATGTAATTTATTTTAACATTTATAAGTTTTCAATTTTTTATTTTGGTTAATTTCACAGGGAAGATATAATATCTCAAGAGACTTCACGTGATATGACTATTGAATAAAAAATTGGTTAAATTGAAACAAAGAAGTATTAGATTCTAATTGGTAATATTAGAATGACAAATAAATTTTAATTTTAAATCAAGTTACGAAGCTTTAAGCAAAATATGATTGTCTTTATTTTGATTTCCTATTTTTGGGATCGCTAAAGCGGTAAAAACAAAGTTATTTTTTTGATGCAGTTAGGGTTAGAGGGTTATTAAGTATACCCTCATGATTTGTACCTGGGATTAATCAAGTGTGTATTATAGACCTAATTGTAAAAGACCTGGGTATATGTATAAAAGTATAATCTTATTGAATGATTGGTCAATCTTATTACATTTAAAGTATACTCTTACATAAACTCTCCACATAAAATACCTTCCACCTAACAAAGTACCTACTAGAAACTAATCAAGATTTGGCCACTCTACAGTAGTTGCAATCTGGTCTAAAAAAAGGAAATAAATATGAAACTAGGCCGAATTATTCTTGCTATAGGCCAAATTTATTATATTTTTTATAATGCTATAATGATACGATTTTTCATATTTTAAATAATCATTATATTAAAGATAAGAGCAAGGTCTCACCATTAATATTAAAAAAAAAATTATTATTATATGCATCAAATCCGCCTATATGAATCCTAATTCTAATTCTAATTTTGGCCAGTTTTAATACACACATTGCATATTTATACTGTAGATCCCTAAAAATATGCCACTTTTATTTTTTTAGAGAAATTGCTAGCAATTGCTATATATAAAAGTTAAAATTTTACTAAATAACCCTTTAAATGTATTATTAAGTAAAATTATTACTAGTACATTTTTCAATTTTTTAAAAATTTAACAATCCAAAAAAAAAGTTGTTTTTAAATTTATTTTTAGAAATTTACAGTAACCTATTTATAAAATTTTTTGTGGATATAAAGTTTATTTATTATGTGACGAACCACACACCTTAATAGTAATAATAAAAAATAAGACAAATTAAAAAATAATAAATTTTAAATAAAAATAAATCGACAAGAGGAAAGAAGAAAATTTAGTTAAAAAATCAAATAGAATAGATAAAAATCGTGCAAACACAAACTATTATACATTATTTTTGTATTTTGTATTTTTTTTATTATTTGTATTAATGAAATTACTAATATACTCTTCGTTAAAATTATCTCTTGTGATAATAGTAAACTTATTTAATAAATCAGAATTTGAAAATTGTTCTTTAATTATTGTCTTGTGAGTTTATTCGTCCATCCAGTTTCTAATTTCGAAATTAATTATATTAACTTTTGGTTATTATTTAATGGATCACTCTTTGACCATTTTCCGAGACTGTATATAACTTACGTTTGTGTATATGGATGTTCTTGTAGGATTTCGGGTGCAACGTATGGAATGACACCATAAAAAGTATTCTCAAGTTTCTTGTGAAAATCTTAAATTTGCAATATATGTATTATCTTTTCATATATTGAATATATTTCCACTTTGCAAATCGCGATGAATAAAATTTTCATAATGAAATGCAATGTTGTGTAACGATTTCAGTTTTTCTCATTTCATTTTCGATAAGCAGAGATATTTTTACTTAAAGAACCCATTTCAGCAAGTTTTAAGACTAGAATGTCATCTCTTGACTCGTCTTTGGATTATCATAAAGTTATTATTAGATCAACATAAATATGGACTGTGAATAACATAACTTAGTGATTATTAATTAATCTGGGCCGACAAAAAAATATAAAATGGAAAAATCTAGAAACTTTATAAATAAGGTTTTTTTTTCGCTACTACGGAGCAACTGAACAAGCAATATGAATGCTTGACCAATCAAATTAATTACAAGTTGGCATCCACGTAAACAATATATTCCATTTTATTATTTTAATTTTAACAAAGTTTTCTCGATAGTCGCCTCATCAAATTTAACAAAAAATTTTTTATTTTAATTACATGAAATGTAGAATCTGGATAAAAAAAAAAATGATCAATTTAGTTTTAGAGGTCATCCATCGAGAAAGCTTTGATCAAAGATTAAACCAAATCTATGTCGTTTATCAATAGTTTTTTAAAATGCTTTTAAATTTTTTAAAGCCCTGAATAAAGTTTTCTTGACAACCACTTGATAAATTCGATGAAATTTTTGAGTTTAATTCTATGAACGTGTAAAATTGAAATAAAAAAAAGGTTTCATTAAATAAAAATATCGCTCAAAGTCTTAAACAAATTTAAGCGCAATTATTTTGTTGATAAGAGGCATTTTTTCTAAATTTTGGCAAAGTTTACTCAATAACCACCTGTAAAAATTCGATGAAATTTTTTATTTCGATTCTAAACATTCACAAAATTAAAATAAAAAAAAATTTCATCGAATTTAATCAAGTGGTTGTCAAGAATGCTTTGCTTAGGTTTTTAAAAAATTTAAAAAACACCTTAAAAACTATTGATTGTTAAAACAGATTTTGTTTAAACTTTGAGCAAAATTTTCTCGAGACCACTAAATCATATTTAATAAAATTTGTTTTTATTCAGAATCTACATGTTCATATAATTAAAATAAAATTTTTTTGTCAAATTTGATTAGATGCTATTGAGAAGAAATTGTTTACGTGTATGCCAACTTGTAATTAGCTTAGATAATCACTAGAATATTATGCAAGCTGTTGGGTATTTAGATGCACCCGTGGTCCTTAAAGCTGGGTAGATTGCGTTTTAATCATTCAATTGTTAAAATTTGATGAATCCGGATCAGCCCATGAAGCGAAAAAAAGAAAAATCGTAATCTAAACTCACCTTGGAACTTAACAAAAAATGTCGGGGAGGTGATTTATAATAATAATATTTTAATCTTGGTATAGTATACCTATAATATCTTCCCTAACTCTCCTTAACTCTAATGTTAAATGTCGTGATCTGCACGGCTTTAATGAACCAAAATTGGCAAAATCGCGTTTCACAATTTAAGTGAGTTTGTTAAAGTTCGAGGAATGATTTGCGTAATAGGTTCGTGCCTTCTTGATGTGTTTTGAATTAGTTGTAGGTATGATGCAGTTAACGGTTAGTACGGTTAGTATATAGACATCAAGTGCACAATTTATGCAGCATGTCGATTATTATAATCGTTTTAGCGGACCTCTCTAAATAATTCAAAGTGACTAATATACTATGCAGAAAAATTAATTGCTTACATAAGTTATGTATAATGTAATCAACTAAAAAATTATACAGTCGCACCCCCTTAGTACACCTCCCTCGGGGCCATAATAAAAAAAAAAAGCAAAAACTTCGCTTACATTTAGAGAGGTTAAAATATATAATCTTTATATGACCAGGGTCCAAACAGAGGTGTGCATTTAGGAGGATTTTCATATAGCGTGCACTTAGAGAGTGTACATTTAGGAGGTACGACTGTATATCATAAAAATAAATGAAACACGCCATTAAATAATTGGACTATTTTTGAATTTGACGGGTGCTTTAATTTCTCCCATCATTTCTGATTTTACATGTAGCCGTACTATTAAAATAAAAAATTATCTACTTAAGTTTAGGGTTAGTGTTAGAGTTTAAAGATTAGAATCAAAATAGGGTTAGAGACAAATTTATAGTAAAATCACGAGAGGAGCATTTTTGCTTAGCAATACGACCCTAGTAAAATTTTGAGTTATTATAGGAATGATTAAATACAAATAAATTAATCCAATTTTTTATAGCAATAAATTTTAAAATATCTCCAAGCTGCTTTATGAAAACAAACTTCTTGCAAATTACATTCGTGAGCACATTAAACTCATAAAACTATGCGTCAATAACTTCTGTTAAAACATTGAACTCGTAAAACTGTTCGTAAAATTATTATTGTGAGATTATTGAACTCAAAATTTTTATCAAATACTTTCGTGAAATAAAATTTATTGAACTCATATAAAACTTTTTTTAAAATATAACTAATAATAGGAGGTTTCAAAATTAAAATCAGAGAACCTTATTTTTCCGATTTATAATTCATCATTTAAAAATTCCTACTTATTTTCGAAATGCGTTACTTATTTGTTAAAATTTGAAACTCAAATAATTCTATTATGAAAAATTTTTTAAAATTTGAAATCATTACAAATAAAAGCCCAAAATAATTTTGTGTTTAAAGTTTTCGTGGTTCAATATCTCAAATGATAATCAATTACCGTAAAGTGCAGTATACAAGACCCGGGTATGTCATTCCATCAATTTTTAAACCATATAGTAGACCCGGGTATAGTACGCGCTGTGAGGTTATATCGTGAAATGAAAAAATTTAAAGTGCATGCACACTTTATATTTACAATAGGCATTCTAACTATTTAAAAAACCGTATTTGATTAATATAGATTTTGTGGTTCGCGCCAGGGTCTAATTCATGGTGGATCTACTATTTTGGTTTGGGATCTTGTATACGGAACTTTATGGTATCAGTTTAAATATAAATTAGAATTGTAATAAAAAAAAATGTACATTCAATATTTACACTGTAGAATTGTTTCCTAATCCAACACAAATTCTTGCATATTTTTAAAAATCCTCTTATAACCAATATCGTGTCAGATGCATGTTTTGATGATAAAACTTTGCTACTACCCACAATCTGACAAAAAAGGATAGCAACGAAAAACTCATTTATTTAGTCGTGGAGGAACTACAGAAAACCAGATTACTTGTACCGTAATTTACCGTGCAAGATACCCGGTACTTCTTAACTAAAAAAAAAGCAAACCAGGTTTATACAAGTTTTTCCCACAAAACAGCCAATAAAATTGCGATAAACTTGAATTATACCCGGTACAAATCAAGGTAGATACCGATCAAAGGGGGTATTTTCCACGGTAAATTACGGTAGTAGATATAATAGAAAAGACCATAATTCATATACATACGATCAAAGACAGAAATAAATACTAGAAAAGTACGTTTTATGTCTAATGTTCTAATGCTAAATAAAAAAAAATTGCGTTTTAATCATGTAATTATATTTGCGCAATAAATATTATAAAAATTTGTTGTCAAGTTAATATAGCAATTTGTTCTTTAAATTCTATACAACGATATTTCCAAATATCTATTTAATAAAGAAGCAATTGCTATTATGTTTAAACCGATTTTATCAGCTAACAATATAAAATTTGGGCCTTTATTTCTGTATTTGTAATAATTTTCAAATGATTTTCATTTTGGGCCCTTATTTGTAAATCCCCCCCTATGCTTTATGCAGTTCATGGCTGCGTCACCAATAAATTAATTGAGAACAAGTAAATTGCTTCCACAATCAATTAATCCAATAACTGTACATTTTATATTCTCTTATGTAATCTTATACAAGATTAGTAATGCACATGTAACGCATCCACTTATTTGCAAGGGTAATACAAACTCCTGAAGAGGAACTAGCCAATCGGTGAGCACAAATTTTGACTATTTCTCAAACACGCGTAAAAGAAGAAAAAAGCGAAAATATGCAAAAACTAATGTTTAAATAGATCTTGATGCACTAATTAAAAATGACAGAAATGAAATTTTACATATAATAAGCCTTAATATAACCCATTTGCCTCCAATGTTAAGGCTCTAACCATAAATTTTTATCTCACGCACTTAGTTTATTCGATTTCCTTTTTCGGTTTATATTACCGCAAATTACTTATTTGTGCCGGTAATATTAACTCCTAAAAAGGCAACTACCAATTAGTGAGTTCGAATTTTGATCGTTCTGTTTCACCTAACATGAATTCCGAACACGTGCGAAAGAAGAAAAAATAATGAGCAAAAGTCTATGGCTATAATTTCTAACGTTAACCACCCAACCCTAAATTTGTGTTTTTACGCACTTTACTTACCAAATCAAATTTCCTTTTTGAGTTGTATTACCTGCAAAAACAAGTAAATGTCAAACCAAAACGTACGTACGTACGTATGTAATTAAATTCCACCGTTTCATATATAAAAACCATCAAAATTTTTTGTACATGTAATTATAGACATATGTAACTTGTTTCTTTATCTTTTGCAAGTTTAGAACAGAAATTATATTGATCTAAACAGTTTATCGACTCTTTTTTTTTTGTAGATTTATTTATAACAACGTACATAGATATGACAAACAACAGCATTAGCAATGATAAAAATTCAAACCTTCTTGAAAGATTTTATAATCATGATTGGTCATCGACTTCATTGGGTCCTATTGACTCATGGGAGCCTCAAATTAAATCAATTCTAGTAATTTTCTATACTTTTAGAATCATGAGTCGCATATATTGAATTTATATAAATTTACAATAATTATTTATAAATGTCAGGATTTATGTTTTAATTCCGGATTTCCCACCTATATGTTTATAGGACAAGATTGGATTACAATATACAATGAAGGTAATTAATTTTTTTTTTATATTTGCTTACTTGTGCTATTAAATAACTTTATGCAATAAAAAATTATATCATCCATACAGCGTCAATACCAGTAATGAAATCATTACATCCTCACGGTCAGTTATATAGTTCATTTCCGTACAAAAAATTTCAATCTCGGCTAATTTTGTCATATTATTAAATTAAATAGCATTTATAAAACCAGCTATTGAAACTTGGTATGAAATGCCTGAATTGATCACAAAGTTAGACAGGTATTTTTAATAATTATTTACTGAATTAAATTAATATAATATTTAAACTTTGTTAAATAAATTTCTTGTGCTTAATCTGTGCAGAGTAAGAGAATCAGGAAAAGGCATATATGAACAAAATTTTTCATGGAATTATCTCGTGATGGTTATAAAGAAGAAATATACATGGACTTCTCACATAATCCAATTTATAAATTTGATGGTACAGTCTGGGGTGTAATTAGTATAATGACTGAATCTACTCAAAAAGTTTTGAATGAAAGAAGATTAAAAACTCTCAACAAACTTTCATGCCAGACTGCCGGTTAGTAAATCGCAAATATAATGTGAGGTTACGACATATTTATTAACTCACCTACATTTTTTAAGATGACGAATCCTTAGAAAGTGCTTGTCAAATTATAATGAAAGCATTACAATATAATCAAGATATTCCATATGCATTAATTTATCTTATTGATAATGATACAAATTCAAAAACCGGCATGAATTCTCTGGTTGCTCGTTTAGTAGCTACAACCTTTGACGAAGTTTGTAAAGAAGAGTTGATTCATGAAAAATTAAAAAGAAATATTCCAGATTATTTCCCAGAAACACATGAAATGATTGATTTAACCAAGATTTCTGATCAGTATTATGGTACTTATATGGAAGTAAAATATACATTATCTACTTATTCATTTTTAAGATGTTAATGTTGGCCCATTAATTTTGTAATGAAAGATTAAAAACCCATTCAAGTTCTTTTAAAAGACAATTCTCAGTCAATTCTCTTACCAATAAAACTTACATTCTGTAATAATCGAAATTTATCAGCTGTATTGATTTGTGGCATTAATCTATTTCGTAAACTTGATGATAAGTATATGGAATTTTATAAAGTACGCAATTATAAAATATTTAAATTTTTAAATTTTTCATTAATTAATAATGAATAAATTATGATTATTAGTCAGTTTTAAATTATGTGAATAGAATTTTGATCCGTGGAATGTCAATAGAAGAAGAGAAGAAACGTTCAAAAATATTAGCTGATTTGAATCATCAGAAAGACATGTTTTTTCAAAGCATAAGTCACGAACTAAAAAGTAATGAATATTGAATTCATAAAATTCTTTTCTTGAAATAGTTTAAAAATATATTTATTGATATATATATATATTCGCCATTATATTAGCACCATTAACCCTAATATTTTCACCACTTGATGAATTAATTAATATATATTCACAAGATACGCAAATGAAGTCATATCTTCAAATAATACAACGTAATACCCGTCGGTTATTTAAGCTTATCAATACTTTACTTCAGGTAAATTAATATTATATAATTAATAATAGTGTCACAATGTTAAAATTTAAAATGTAACTGGTTTTAGAATTTTATACAATGCTTATTAATTTTATATGTAGTTTTCAAACATTGAATCCGGCAAATTAGAAGCACGTTTTTATGAAACAGATGTAGCAAAACTTACTCGAGAGCTTGCTATGAATTTTGAAAACATAACAAGAAAATTAGGCCTAGAATACATTATTGATATTCCAAATTCAGATGAATTTAATCAGATTGAGAATGTCAAAGTTTATCTAGATCATGATATGTATGAGACAATTGTATTTAATCTTTGTAAGTATTTTTTCTAAAAAGATGTGCGAAGTTTACTATGCAAAGATATTAATTTTATATTTTATTTATTTAAAGGTTCAAATGCTATAAAGCACACTTGGAGTGGAAGCATCCGCATTCACTTATATTTGGATTATAAAAATGAACAGAAAATGATAGTTCTTGAAGTATCAGATACCGGTAAGTCTTGCTTTATAAAAAAAATTATTACAATCTTTAAATACATATATGTGCAGTATATTCACATAAATTGTTTTAGGTGTTGGTATTCCAAAAGCTACACTCCCAAATATATTCCAACGTTTTTATCGTGTAGAATCTCAAAGTTCTCGCAGTCACGAAGGTGCTGGAATTGGTCTCGCTATTATTAAAGAATTTGTTAAATGTCATGGGGGAGATATAACTGTTACTTCAGTAGTCAATAAAGGAACAACATTTAAATGTTGGTTTCCAACAGGATGTGAACATTTACCAATGAATCAAATATGCTATAATAATGAAGAAAATTATCTAATGAGTAATGATCAAAAATATTCAAAAAGGCAACTTTATTTAGAAGAAAACTTGAACTGGATACAAAATTATTCACCTTCAATACAAGATAAGAAGATAAATAAAAAATTATTAAGTAGTTGTAATGCAGATATTGATAAGTCAAATAATATCATATCTCTATTCTCTACAGAATCCACAGATAATTCATTGAATATAATTAGTAAAAAATACCAAATTTTGGTTGTTGATGATAATACTGATATGCGGTAATAACTGATAACATTAATTTATTTACTTATTGTATAATTTAATATGGGATTTTTATAATTTCAATTTTTTATTATTGGTATAGAAATCACTTATCAGATTTGCTAAAAGAATTTAATGTAATTTGTGCTTGTGATGGCCAAGATGCAATTCGAATTTTAAATAGGCTTGACAAATTACCAGATCTGATTCTAAGTGGTAAATTAATATTTAATTACAGTATCTTTCTATTAAATTTATAGTATATGCACTATTAACATTTTAATTTTATTAAATTTACAGATATTATGATGCCAAATATGAATGGATACGAGTTATTGGATACAATAAGGTCTAATATAAAAACACAATTAATTCTTATAATATTATTAACTGCAAAAGCAGGAGAAGAATCTAGTATTAAAGGTAATCTATTTGCATTTTCTTTATAGAATTAATGTTTTTTAAAATAAGAAAATTTATTTTTAAGTTATTTATTATATGATATGAAAAAGGAGCAAATAGTTATTTAAAAAAACCATTTTCTTCTCAAGAATTAATATTATGTATTCATGATAATATTAAACTCTCAAATCTTTATAGTAAAATATTACACTACCAGTATAGACAAGAAAAAATTAAGCAATTTCTGCTTAGGATCTCAGAAATGATTTATTCTGAAAATAATTTGATAAAAACACTTTCAAATATTATAAAAACAATCTACAAAATATTACCATGTGATAGAATATTCATTATTTCATGCACTTCAAATACTTCAAATAGTACGTTGGTTGCTTTATATGAAAATCAAAAAAATATAACACCAATAGTTAAATCATTCCAGGATGAAAAAATTATCAATTCATATTCACAAAGCACATATTCACAAACTTTCTTAAATAACAATTCTGGAATTAAAATCTCACAAAATACATATTGTGCTGATACTTGTAAAAATGTTTCTATGTTATCTATAGGAATAAGAATGAATGATGGCTATTGGGGATGGATTAAATTACATCGATCTTTAAATTCTATTTGGCCTAATTCAGAAATAGAGTTATTACAACAAATATCAAATCAAATAAGTTTAGCTATTTTTTATAAAACATTAATAGAAGAAAATATAGAAAAAGAGATTCAAATAAAAGCTGAAACTATTGCAAATAAAGCTAAAAATCAAATATTGGCCAATATTTCCCATGGTACAGTATTAACTTTATGCTATTGTTAGTCTTTGCAATTTATATAATACTAAATTTTAATATTATTGTTATAATCTTATTAAGAATTGCGAACACCACTAGGAACAATAACAGGACTTATTTCTTGTTTTAATTATTCAACTTTAACTAATGACCAAAAAGACATGATTTATATAATACAACATACTTCTGATTTTGTATTATCAATTGTTAACAAAATTTTAGATAAAGCAAAATTAAAAGTATATCAAATTTCTTCAAAAAATACAATATTTGATTTATTGGACTTATTTGAGAAAGTTATTGAGCAGTTTATAAAAGAAGTAGAAAATAAACAAATCAAATTGATTTTAAATTATGATGCAAAAAATTTACCAAGATATATTAAAAGTGATTCTATAAGGTACTAAATTACTTCTCTTTTTATCAGAAAAATTACAAATTTCTTATTTTATTATCTTTTATTCTATAGACTAAAACAAGTTTTATTTTACTTACTGTTAAATTCGTAACTATATTTTTATATTATTTTTGTATTTTAATAATTAGTATTACATACAAATATCCTATACTAATTATATAATTTTTTTATTTATTTAGAATTAAATTTACTAAAGTAGGTAAAATTGTAGTATATTTATCAATAAAATCAAAGAAAGAAATTGATAATAAAAATAGTAATACTCATAGTCAAACAATAAAAAAAGATTATCTTTTAATAGAACTACATGATACTAGCAATAGGTAAATTAATTATTATTATTTATTTTATTTAAAATATTTTAAATAATTTAATTTATTTTAGCTAACAATAGTATTGATCCAAAATCAATTAATTATTAGAGATCACAATAATATAGGGCTTGAGCTTTCAATTTGTAAACATTTAGTAACAATTAATGGTGGAAAATTTAAAGCTAAAAGCCAGTTAGGAAAAGAAAGTAAATTTTGGTTTACATGGAATATTGAACTATTACTACCAAATACAATATTTAATTGCCAGTAAGCTATCTACTACTATCTTATATTATACTAACCTAATATTAGTAATTCATCTAGTAGAAATTACTAAATATGCAATTTTGAAATATATTTAAATGGTCAAAAAAAGCTTTTAAGGACTTGATACTCTTTTTGAAGATATTTAAGAAATAAATAAATTAAAAATTTGCATAATAAACTCTTATTATACACTAACAAAAAGTTTTACTAAGTGATTTTTTACTATACAGCATACTAACTAATAGCTCTAACTCTAACTTTAAATAAATTTTATCTATTTTATCACATCAATATCATTAGCACTTAAAATATATATATAAACAGTAATATATATTGAACACTTAGACACCTTTGAATTGGATATTCAATTCAAAGGCCTAAATTTTTTGATTGTGCTTTAATTCATAAATTTGATTGGTTGAAATTAAATAATGCTAGTGCAGTAGTTTGCCTATAAATATAATACAAATATTGCCCAATTATATATAATGAAAGTCATGTAATATCCAAGGCCAATTGAATATTAAATATATTGTAAAGTCCAAATCCAAATATTCAACATTCAATTTTTGTTGTTGAACTATTGAACATAATATTACTATATATAAGCAATAATATTTGTAAGTTGGTAGATGCAAGCAATCTATTTCTGGCATTTGGAATTGTTTTTTTCCTTAAAATATATAATATAGTTGGTTAGATTAGTGTTTTGAATTATTATATTTTTTGTTTATGTCACTAAACTAATATACCATATAAACTTCATTATTAGCCAAAATTAGTATCAGCTATAACATAAATTATATATAATGTAATCAACTAAAAAATTATATATCATAAAATAAATAAAACATTTTATAAAATATTTAGACTATTCAAAATTCAAATACCAACTCATTCTGATAATCTCTTAAACCAACAATTACTAAATGAACCTACAACAAAGTTTATAGTTAGTATAGAAAATAATATACAACCCTTTTATTATCAACTAGAACTAGTAATCTCAAGCTTGATGAGACTTTAGATTACTTGGAGAACTGAAATAAAGTTAAAACTGAACTCCTTTTGGGTTTATGACTTTCTAGTAGATGGTTACAGAACTATCAAACAAATAGTTGGTAAATACTAGTAGTACATGTCAAGAACTTATAGAAATATTAGTGGAAGCAAGCTATGCTTTTCTATATTATTCTATACTTTGCTAACCCTTACACTTTCTCTAAGTTGGTTTTCCTGTCTTTTATATAGCTTTTAGCAAAATTTTTACCAAAAATAAAAATTTTGAGATATTATCTTCAAAAGATCAATATTGTCAAGGGTTTCATTGGATGAAATTATGGTGAAACCTTTTATTATTGCAAAAATAATTGTGTCAGGCATCGTTAAATGTAATGCAAAATGAAAAATCAACTTTGATGGCCTCATGTAGGAGGGAAGGCATAGATTGACCAAATTTTTGTGGCTAAATTGGATACTAAACTTGTAAAAGAATTCCTGATCCGAATATAGTGACTTAGTCAAATTTCATCTATGGATTTTGGATTGGTAGACCTTCATTGCCTCATATTTGTTAAATGCGAAAGCTTTTAGTTACTCACGTGTTAAATACATTTGAATATAGTTACAGTTGCCCACGTTAAATATATCTGACTTGAGATATAATACTCGCATATTAAATATATTTGACCTGAAATCTTACATTTTTGTGAAAGTGATAAATATCCTAGATTTGTGTAAATTATTAATAATATAGTCTCTAACAAGAAATTTTCATAACAAAGCACTAATTTAGCTTTTTACTAGCACTATTAATGAGGATTTTGAATAAGTATGAAAATTAGAAATTTTCATACTCAGTCATAAAGCCTTGTCAAAATCTCATTAATAGTGCTAGCAAGAAGCTAAAATAACGCTTTGTTATGAAAATTTCCTGTTAAAGACCTATATTATTAATAATTTACACTAAATCTAGGATATTTTATCGCTTTCGCAAAAATGTAAGATTTCTGCAAAGTATGAATTCAGGTAATTTTAAAGGGCTTAGCATATACCGTTGAGTCCGTGCAAATGTGACAAAGTAAGTTGTGACACCAATAATATTAAATAACGAGGTGGGCAAATATTTGCAAATGTAAAATAGTAGTATCGATGTTTCTGCTTTATTTCGCAATTTAGGTTGATTTTGAATTGATTACATCATTCTTAAATTTCTACCTATTCAGAAATAACTTAGGTCAATTCTTAATTCATTTAATTATTTAACTCAATTAACTATGAAATTCAATAAAAAATTAGAACTCAGAATTATTTAAATTTCAAATATATTGCATATTACATATGTCATATAAATTATATTAATTCATATGATCTCTAATGAATCGAAATAAATATAAAAATCCAAACAAATCACATAACCAAAATTTAAATATTGGATAACTCATAATTTAAAATAATTTATGTTTGGTATAATTAAAAAGCTTCAACAATTAGGCCAATTGAAAATAACCTAGGGACATATTTTTATAAGATAATTTGTGTTGAGCGCCAAGTAACGAAGCATGCTAGTCAAGACAAAATAGTCAAGACAAAAACCTGGTAAAAGGTTTTTTTTTTTTTTTTTACTGTGCTTATACTTTTTTTTTAATGATAATAATTTTTAACATGCAATTAAAAAGAATTGTATGTGGTATTGCTTTACCTTGCAAACAGTTGCTGATGACACCATTCAAGAATAGAGTATTTTAAAAGCTCATTAGCCCTGGAAATTATTGAAATCGTCAATTCAGATGTTAATTCAAGTGAACACTGCCATTACATTTTGCAAGAAAAAGAGGAGTGGCAGGCGCAAAAGAAGTAATTTACTATGTACAAGATAGGGATTGGAACCACCTAAAATTTTTCTTAATCGTTTAATTTTTTAACCCGTTTAACTGTTTAATTTGACCTGCATTAAAATAATTCCAACATAATTCTGCCCGGAACTATAGAGCAATTTTTAAACGGGTACAAGACGGTGTGAGTGCGTTCTACGTGGTAATGTAACAATTGTTCAAATTTTTACTGTTGTGCTATTTTTATTATTATGCGATTTTTTTTATAAAATTTTATATAAATTTTTATCACTTTTTATTTATGCAAATTTACGTATGATATAAGTAATATCATTAATTTTTCACCGACTTAGGTCTATTTGAAATCGGCCTAATTTGTGAAATGGCGCAGAACAATTATAGATGGATACTACTTTTATAGCACGTTGACATGATAATAAAAATACTGACTAGTTTACTAAAAAAAAATTTCAATGCGATACTTGATGTCATGACAATATTTAAGATTATAACAGATCAGTACCGGTATGGCTTAGTATTTTCGCAAATGGGTAGATCGGTATAGTGCAGATACAGACAGACTTTTTAAAACCCTTACCGGTGTTATATATTATAGTATGGTATAGGTTTTAAAAATCGGCCAATACTATACTGATCTGCTATATTTACGGGTTTAAAATACCCTTATTCTGTACTATACCGTAAAAAAGTTCGTTACACAAAACTAGTACTAACTTGCTCATCGATATATTAGTCTTACCATTTTGACCACGGTTTCTATAACCAAAAGCGTTAGCATAATACGTAAATAGTTTAGCACACTGATCATCATACAAAACCAAAAAAGGAAGTCCAATTTTGTAAAGAGCGTGAGATAAAAATTTAGGTTAGATTTAGATTTGATGCAAAGTTTCATTTCCGTCCGTCATTATTTGTGTTCGGAATCTTTGTCGGGCTGATCCAGAATAGTCAAATTTGCACTTTCCGATTGCTATTTCCTCTTCAGTTTATATTACCCGCGCAAATAAGTAGATGCTTTGTAATTAAATTCCAATTTATATTAGATAAATGGAAATATTTTTATCCAAAACTGGTTTGTAAATGTAATTTAGACGTACATAACTTGTTTCTTTATCTCTTGAAGTTCAGAATAAAAATTATATTGATCTAAACAGTTTATCGACTCTTTTTTTTTGTAGCATTATCATTCATTCATTTATAACTATGTATATGACAAATAACAGCGTTTGCAATAATGAGTATTCAAATCTTCTTGAAAGATTTTATAATTATGATTGGTCATCAACTTCATTGGGTCCTATTGACTCATGGGAGCCTCAAATAAAATCAATTCTGGTAATTCGCTATACTTTTAGAATCATGAGATGTATACATTGAATTTATATAAATTTACAATAATTATTTATAAATGTCAGAATTTATGTTTTAAATCTGGCTTCCCTACCTATATGTTTATGGGACAAGATTGGATTACAATATACAACGAAGGTAATTAATCTTTTTTTTTATTTTGTTTACTTGTACTATTAAATACCTTTATGCAATAAAAAATCGTATCATCCATACAGCATCAATACCAGTAATGAAATCAAAGCATCCTCACGGTCAGTTATATAGTTCACTTCCGTACAATTATTATCAATCCCGGCTAAATTGCGTCATATTATTAAATTAAATAGCATTTATAAAACCAGCTATTGAAATTTGGGGGCATGAGATGCCTGATTTAATTACAGACTTAAAAAGGTTTTTTTGATAATTATTTGCTGAATTAAATTGATATAATATTTTCTGAATTAAATTGATATAATATTTATACTTTGCTTATATAAATTTTGTGTTTGATTTGTGCAGAGTAAGAGAATCAGGAAAAGGCACATATGGTCATGATAAATACATAGAAGTACTCCGTGATGGCTATAAAGAAGAAATGTACCTTGACTACTCAGTTAATCCAATTTATAAATTAGATGGTACAGTCTGGGGTGCAATTAGTATAACGACTGAATCTACTCAGAAAGTTTTGAATAAAAGAAGATTAAAAACTCTCGACAAACTTTCATGTCAGACTGCCGGTTAGTAAATCGTAAATATCATTTGAGGTTGAAACATATTTATTAACACGCCTACATTTTTTAAGATGTCGAATCCTTAGAAAGTGCTTGTCAAATTATAATGAAAGAATTACAAAATAATCAAGATATTCCATATGCATTAATATATCTTATTGAAAATAATAAAGATCCAAATACTAGCTTTAATTCTTTGGTTGCTCGTTTAATAGCTACAACCTTTGATGAAGTTTGTAAAGAAGAGCTCATTCATGAAAAATTAAAAAGACATATTCCGGATTATTTCCCTGAAACACATGAAATAATTGATTTATC
The DNA here is from genome assembly GCA_003550325.1 of Gigaspora rosea. Taxonomy (NCBI): domain Eukaryota; kingdom Fungi; phylum Glomeromycota; class Glomeromycetes; order Diversisporales; family Gigasporaceae; genus Gigaspora; species Gigaspora rosea. The sequence continues at coordinate 33,361 of QKWP01001778.1, read as the reverse complement.
CAAGATCTCTGATCAGGATTATATGGAAGTAAATTATTCAACATCTACTTATTCGTTCTTAAGATGTGATTGTTGGCCCATTAATCTTGTAATGAAAGAAGAAAAATCTATTCAAGTTCTTTTAAAAGACAATTCTCAGGCAATTCTCCAACGAATAAAACTTACATTCTGTAATGAACGAAATTTATCAGCTGTATTGATTTGTGGCATTAATCTACTTCGTAAACTTGATGATAAGTATATGGAATTTTATAAAGTATGTAATTATAAAATATTTAAATGTTTAATTTTTCATCAATTAATAATGAATAAATTATGATTATTAGTCAGTTTTAAATTATGTGAATAGAATTTTGATGTGTGGGATTTCAATAGAAGAAGAAAAAAGACATGCAAAAATATTAGCTGATTTGAATCATCAGAAAGACATGTTTTTCCAAAGCATAAGTCATGAACTAAAAAGTAATTAATATTGAATTCATAAAAGTTTTCTTGAAATATTTTACAAATAGACTTATTAATATATATATATATATTGCCATTATTTCAGCACCATTAACTCTAATATTTTCGCCACTTGATGAATTAATTAATATATGTTCAAAAGATATGCAAATGATGACATATCTTCAAATAATACAACGTAATACACGTCGGTTATTCAAGCTTATCAATACTTTGCTTCAGGTAAATTTATATTTATATAATGTAACTGGATAACTGGATTAAGAATTTTATATAAAGATTATTAATTTCATATATATAGTTTTCAAACATAGAATCCGGTCAATTAGAAGCACATTTTTATGAAACTGATATGGCAAAATTTACTCGAGAGCTTGCTGTGAATTTTGAAAACATAACAAGAAAATTAGGTGTAGAATACATTACTGAAATTCCAAATTCAGATGAATTTAATCAAAATGAGAATGTCAAAGTTTATATAGATCATGATATGTATGAGACAATTGTATTTAATCTTTGTAAGCATTTTTTTCTAAAAGATATGCGAAATTTACTATGCAAAGATATTTAATTCAATATTTCTTTTGCTTAAAGGTTCAAATGCCATAAAGCACACTTGGAATGGTAGCATCAGTGTTCGCTTATATTTGGATCATAAAAATGAGAGAAAATGATGGTTCTTGAAGTATCAGATACGGGTAAGTCTTGTTTATAAAAAATATCATTGCAACCTTTGAATACAAACATGTGCAGGATACTTACATAAATTATTTTAGGTGTTGGCATTCCAAAAATTATACTTCCAAATATATTCCAACGTTTTTATCGTGTAGAATCTCAAAGTTCTCGCAGTCATGAAGGTGCTGGAATTGGTCTTGCTATTATTAAAGAATTTGTTAAACGTCATGGAGGAGATATAACTGTTACTTCAGCAGTCAATAAAGGAACAACATTTAAATGTTGGTTTCCAACAGGATGTAAACATTTACCAATAAATCAAAATATATTATAATAACAAGAAAAGTCATCTGATCAGTAATGGTCAAAAAAATTCAAAAAGACGGCTTTATTTAGAAGAAAACTCACAGTGGATACAAAATTATTCATCCTTAATACAGGATAATAAGATAAATAAAAAATTTACAAGTAATTGTAATACGGATATTGATAAATCAGATGAAGTCATATCTTCCTTCTCTACAGACTTCACAGATAATTCTTTGACTATTACTAGTAAAAAATATCAAATATTAGTTATTGATGATAATACTGACATGAGGTAATAATCAATATCATTACTTTATTTAGTTATTGTCAATTTTTTTATGAGATTTTTATAAATTAATTTTTCCCATTATTGGTATAGAAATTATCTATCAGATTTGTTAAAAGAATTTAATGTAATTTGTGCTTGTGATGGCCAAGATGCAATTCAAATTTTAAGTAAACTTGAGAAATTACCAGATCTAATTCTTAGTGGTAAATAAATATATAATTATAGTATTTCTATTTAATTTATTGTTTTGCACTATTAACTGTTAATTTCATTAAATTTAACAGATATTATGATGCCAAATATGAATGGATATGAGTTATTGGATTTGATAAGATCCAATATAAGAACTCAATTAATTCCTATAATATTATTAACTGCAAAAGCCGGAGAAGAATCTAGTATAAAAGGTAATCTATTTCATTTCTTTATAAGAATTAAATTCTTTTTAAATTTAAATTTTTATTTTTAATTTATTTATTTTAGGATTTGAAAAAGGAGCAAATGATTATTTAAAAAAACCATTTTCCTCTAAAAAATTAATATCACATATTCATAATAATATTAAACTCTTAAATCTTTATCATAAAATATTATACCAACAGCATAGACAAGAAACAATTAAGCAATTTCTAATTACAATCTCAGAAATAATTTATTCTGAACATAATTTGATAGGAACACTTTCAAATATTATAAAATTAATTCATAATATATTACCATGTGATAGAATATTTATTATTTCATATGAACCATCTACTTCAAACACTTCAAATGGTACATTGTTTGCTTTATATGAAAATCTAGAAAATATAACACCAATAGCTGAATCATTTCAGGATGAAGAAATAATCAATTTATATCTACAAAATACATATTCACAAACACTCTTAAATAATAATTCTGGAATAGAAATTTCATTAAACACATATTGAGCTGATACATGCAAAAATGTTTCTATGTTATCTGCTAAAATAAGAATGGCTAGTAGTTATTGGGGATGTATTAAATTACATCGGTCTTCAAATTCTATTTGGCTTAATTCTGAAATAGAGTTATTACAACAAATATCAAATCAAATAGGTTTAGCTATTTTTTATAAAACATTAATTGAAGAAAATTTAGAAAAAGAGATCCAAATAAAAGCTGAATCTATTGCAAATAAAACCAAAACTCAAATATTAGCAAATACTTCTCATGGTACAGTATAAACTTTGAACTATTATTGTCTTTGCAATTTATAATTATAATACTAAAATTTAATATTTTTACAATCTTATAAAGAATTGCGAACACCACTAGAAACAATTATAGGGCTGATTTCTCTTTTTGATTTTTCAACTTTAACTGATGATCAAAAAGACATGATAGATATAATTCAACTTGCTTCTGATTCTGTATTATCTATAGTTAATAATATTCTTAATGCAGCAAAATTAGAGGCACAGCAAATTGCTTCAATAAATACAGCATTTGATTTATTGTATTTATTTGAAAAAATAATTGAACAGTTTACAAAAGATTTAGAGAATAAACCAATTGAATTTATTTTAAATTACAATGTAGAAAACATACCAAGATATATTAAGGGTGATCCTGAAAGGTGCTTAATCATTGTCTTTTTTATTATAAAAGTTTCAAGTTTCTTACTTTATTATTTTTATTATACAGGCTAAAACAAGTCTTATTTTACTTATTGTTAAACTCGTAATTATATTTTCATAATTATTCTTATATTTTAATAATTTAAATTTTACTTCAACATTCTATCCTAATTACAGTACATAACTCGTTCTTTATTTATTCAGGATTAAATTTACTGAAGCAGGTGAAATCATATTATATGTTTCAATAAAACCACAAAAAGGAATTGATGATAATACTTGCAGTCAAATTGTAAAAAACTACTGTCTTTTAATTGAACTACATGATACTGGCAATGTAAGCTAAATATTGCTAAATTATTTTATTTAATGTATTTTAAATAAATTTATTTATTTACTGACAATGGCATTGATCCAAAATCAATTGATTATTAGACATCAAGATAGTATAGGACTTGGTCTTTCAATTTGTAAAAATTTAGTAACAATTAATAGTGGAGAATTTAAAGCTGAATGCCAATTAGGAAAGGGAAGTATATTTTGGTTTACATGGAATATTGACCCATCACCATTAAATACTGGATTTAATAGCCAATAATCATGCTAGGTTAAAAAGGTTGATGCATTTGTTACTCCTCTAAAGGTATCCAAAAAATAAAAAAATTATTTGGAATTATACAATCAATCAATTTATGTCAGAATATTTATCAGACTTTATGAAAAGAACAAAGATGAAATTATGAAAGCTTTATTAGAATTAAGAGAAATGGATATGTATGGTAATAATTCATTAATAATTTTTATAGTGTCTTCGGGCGATAAAGGAACAAATTTAATTAAATTTTAATTTAGAAGGTTGGAGTACGAACTGCTATTATTTATTCTCCGATTACTTGGCAAAAAATTACTAACCTGTTTTTAGTATGAGGGATGTTATTGTTGAGAATAAAACATCAGTCTCTAAAAGAACAGTAGATTATAAAGTTTGTCAAGTTAGTAGCACGAATCAAGATTTATATGATGTAAATTAGACGCTTGAGTTGTTTAAAAGGAGCTAGATATGAGTTTGTTGTATTGTACCGTTATGCATTATTCCTAATGTAATCCCCAATAAAGTTTTTATCGATTTTATATTATGTTTGTAGGAAAATAGTAAGACCTTTGCATTAATGTTTATGAGAAATTGTATTATTGCATACAGAGAATTAATTGATGTTTATTTTACTACTCATTATAGCCAGTATGCTTTCGATTCGTTATTTTGTGATGTCAGTAATCACGTGTATCGTCATAATGCAAAAGAAATAATGGTCGAATCATTGATTTATGGTATTATATATTGAACTTAATGTAACGTTTGTTGCATTATGCAATGCGTGTAACAAGAATCTAAGCTTGATATAACTCATCAAAATTTTTTCTTATTGAAATAAAGTTCATATTTATAGTTTAAAAAGTTTAAGCTTGGTATTTACTGTAGATTCACATCGTTTATGTGTTTATTAAATATTTGTAAATGTTTGAAAATATATAGACTTTCATCGAATTACATTTTGCCATAAATAAGTATACACATGGTTAATTACAAAAGTGCAGTTTCAAGATTGTTTATACGTCTAATACTTATTGTTGATCAAAGCATTACTTGAAATATTTATTCGCCTTATTAATTTATTGATAGTGGTTAGATTTAGATGCTTAATATGGTAAAGAAATATACGGTTTATTCTTAACTCAATTAGCCATATTAGAGAAAGGAAAGTCAATTATTCTTTGATTTATTTTGTTATGCAACACAGAGAGATCAGTTGTATTTCATGTTAATAATATCACATGATTAAACACTCGGCCTATGTTAGGGCTAGTGCTAGAGTTAGTGATAGTTTAGTTTAAGCTGATTTGTTAGTACTAGTAAAAAAAGACGCAATTACATGATTTCACGTATCACTGGGTTCATTGTTCTTGAAGTACTATTATTACGGACAGGATGGCGTAACTCATTGTTTATGCCAAGGAATACAGCGATTATGGAAGGCAAAAAATCAACAAGAAAATCAAATAACTAAAAAACGGTTTTCATACGACGTTTTCGGAATTGTGAAACATTCGATTACTTGTTTAGTTCAAAATAGGTGTATATATCAGATAACAAAACAGTAATGTGAATTTGGGCAATCAACAGTTATGATTTTACAAGCGTTGTTCTAACTTGTTAACTATTTTGTTAATGTAATTTTATAGATAATGGTAGGTGGATCAAAAATCAATTCTAAATAGATGAATCAGATTGAAATTCTTTGATGATTTTGTTAGCATACATAAATGAGAGCATTTTTGGTGAAACAATTGATTCATTTGATCCTTTTATTTTTAGACCTATTAATTAAATTTATTCCAAATATCATAAGCATCAGGCCATTTTGTGGATCAGAATTCCGATCGTAACTGAAGCAATCCTTTACTTCAAGTTCATTCGTCGAAAAGTCTTTGTCCCGCTGACAACTCTGACATGATAACTTCTTAGTTACGAATATCCGGACTGACAAAACGCCAGGAGCACGTAAGGAATAACATTATAATTACACCCTTGTGAATCACTACCAATGAGCTTTTGGAAAAACTGTTATAGATCACTTCACTTAATTTAAATTAATCGATGGTTGGCAATATCTCGATATTAGCAAATTACAATGATGAGTTACCTTAAAACAACTATAATGCTGAGTAAATAAACATGACGATAGAAGAGTAAACGTTAGAACAATCAAATGCGATAAGACGGTAAGCGAATATTAGGCCACGCAAAGTTAATTTTTCGTTTTGCATAACTGATGTTTCAAAATTTCGGTCGGCGGGTCGGATCTTTTTTTTTTAATTAATTAAAAAAAAAAATAACTTGCATGGCCTCTTCGGTTTGCATAACATGGAATCAGAAAATTTTGCTTTTTTTTTTATCGAACCTATCAGGTAATTGCAGAAAATTAAGGTCATCATCGGGTGACGCCAGAAAAAATTAAATGGCAAAAATGGAATAATTGGCACAATAGGAATTTAAAAAAAAAAATTTTTTTGGAAAAATTGGGTCGGCGTGTTATGCAAAACGAAAAAATAACTTTGCGTGGCCTTATAAGGGAAACTAAAAAATAAATGAACAGGTAGGTTAGGTTATGTTAATGTTAAAGAGTAGTGGATAGATAGATAGGCTAACAGATAAGTAAGAAGCTTATTACAAGCAGATCAGATCCAACATTGATTTCATGGTATTAATTGGTTAAACCGTTATAATGACAAGGCTCATGTTTGAGCAAATCCAGATAAAGTGAATACGAGTTAAATAGTCAAAAAGGAAAATCAGCGCTGGTATAAAAATAAAAAATTTTATATAATAAACTGATGAGCCAGGTGTAACTTTGAATAAAACAAGTAAAAACAGGATATAGCTTGACTAAAGAGTACAGTAGTAAGTGCACTATGTTAAAATCAACGACCTGACAAAGAAATTTAACCATATTACCATATAATAATACTTGTTCGATGGGTGGCACTTCGTGCTACCCATCTTATTTGTTATTTTTTAAATTATGTATAGAATTTTGCAACAGAACCTAAGGTTGAGTTATTACCGAAGTTATAGCGATTTTTACTTTTAAGTGAAAGAAAAATATTACAAACATGATTCTATTAATTTACATATATTTAAAAAGAAAAAAAACTCTGATCGACTGACCGAAGTTTTCAAATTCATGAACGCAAAATGAAAATTCAACTTCCATGTAATGTAAAACAGAAAATCAACTTTGCGCGTAGCATAATATTAAATGTGACCATTATTTATTAATTTACAGTAAATTTACAGTAGTAAAAAAAAAAAAATGTGACTGACTGACCGAGTTTTTCAGATTACATGTGTTACAAATCAAAAAACAACTTCGTGTGGACATTATTTTTATTAATTCACAGTAAATTTAAAAAAAAATCTGACAAACTGACTGAAGTTTTCAGATTCCCAACTATAGTAATGCAAAACAAAAAATCAACTTTGTGTGGCATAATATTAGATGTAACATTATTTTATTAATTTACTGTAATTAAAAAAAAAATAAAAAATAAAAAAAATCTGATCAACTGACTGAAGTTATCAGTTCCCATGTAATGCAAAACAAAAAATCAACTTTACAAGGCTTAATATTAGATTACAGACTGGCTGAAATTTTCAGTTCCCATGTAATGCAAAACGAAAAATCAACTTTATGAGGTACAATATTAGTTTATAGCAAATTTAAAAAAAATTAAAAAAAAATCTGACTGACTGACCAAAGCTATTAGTTCCTATGTAATACAAAACAAAAAATCAACTTCACAAGGCCCAATATTAGATTAAAAAAAAAAAAAGAAAAACAAATCTGACTAGCTGACTGAAGTTATCAGTTTCCATGTAATGCAAAATGAAAAATCTACTTCACAAGGCCTAAAGTTACAAAAAGTTATTTTTTATTTGCATAACATTGCATAACCTGGTATTTCAAAATTCTGGTCATGGGTCAGATTTTTTTTTAAAAAAAAAAAATTAACTTTGCATGGTTTAAATTAATTAATGTTTATATCTAAGGTTATACAAAGTTAATTCTTCAGGTTGTATAACATGGAATCAGAAAATTTTAATTTTTTTTTATCAGACCTATCAGGTAATTTTGAAAAATTAAGGTCATTATTAGGTGATACTAGAGAAAAAATTAAATAGCAAAAATGGTATAATTGGCACAGTAGGAATTTAAAAAAAAATTTTTTTTAGAAAAATTGGATTGCCTGTTTATGCAAAACAATAATTAACTTTGCATAGTCTAATATTACATTATAGCAAATTAAAAAAAAAAGAAACAACAAATTTGACCAGTGACCAAAGTTTTTAGCTCTTGTGTAATGCTGAAGTTTTCAGTTTCCATGTAATACAAAATAAAAAATCACATTTGCAAAACCTAATATTAGATTACAGCAAAATAAAAAAAAAGAGAGAAAAACTAATCTGACTGACTGACCGAAGTTATCAGTTCCCATGTAATGCAAAATGGAAAATCAACTTCGCAAGGCCTAATATTAGATTATAGCAAATTAAAAAAAAGGAAAAACTAATCAACTAACTGAAGTTATCAGTTTCCATGTAATGCAAAACAAAAAATCAATTTCGCAAGGCCAATATTATATTATTGCAAATTAAAAAAAAAGGAACAATTCTGATACAAATTCAACTAACTAACCAAAGTTATCAGTTCCCATGTAATGCAAAATAAAAAATCAACTTTGTGAGGCCTAATATTAGATTATAGCAAATTAAGAAAAAATAAAAAAAACAAATCTAACTGTCTAAAAAAAGTTATTAGTTACCATGTAATGCAAAAATAAAAAATCAACTTTGCAGGACCTAATATTAGATTACAGTAAATTAAAAAAAAAGAAACCAAATTTGACTGACTAACTGAAGCTATTAGTTTCCATATAATACAAAATGAAAAATCAACTTCGCAAGACCTAATATTGGATTACAGTAAATTAAAAAAAAAAAAAGAAAAACAAATCTGACCAACTATCCAAAGTTATTAGTTCTCATATAATGTAAAACCAAAAAATTAACTTCATAAGGCCTAATATTAGATTATAGTAAATTAAAAAAAAAGAAACCAATTCTAACTGACTATCTAAAGCTATCAGCTCCCATAATAATGCAAAGCAAAAAATTAACTTCACGAGTTTGAATATTAGATTATAGCAAATTAAAAAAAGGAAACCAAATCTGACCAACTGATTGAAGCTATCAGTTCCCATATAATACAAACAAAAAAATCAACTTTGTAGAACTAATATTAGATTATAGCAAATTAAAAAAAAGAAAACATCAGTTTCAATATAATACAAAACTGAAAAAACAATTTTGCAAGGCCTAATATTAGATTATATCAAATTAAAAAAAAAAACAAATCTGACCAACTAACAAAGCTATCAGTTTTCATATAATTCAAAGAAAAAATCAACTTTCAAGGCCTGATATTAGAATATAGCGAATTAAAAAAAACTAATCTAATTAACTGACCAAAGTTACCGGTAACTTTATTTAACCACATGGTCAGTCATAAAAATGTTTTTTATTATGAATTTTCGTTATCAACGCACGAATTTTACAGGAGGGTCACCAAAAATCCGGGTCGTATGCGTCGGATCTAGGTCGACGTTTAGCCCTATCTGTTAGCAGATTCTATAGTAAAATTATCAACTTGGCATTTTTTACTTAATGAATAGATATGATTTGATTAGTATGATCTTGGGGCAAAATTGATAAATTCCGATCCAGCCGACCATGCTCCGATGCACTCCGACGTATCCCGACACGGAATTTTGGTGACCCCTGTTATGCACAATTTTTTATTTTAGTTAGTATTGTTATTTTTTCTTATTTTGGCATAGTTTGTGGCATAGTTAATCTGACCAAAACTCCAAACGGGTGATCAAGTCTCCAAACGGGTGATCAATCTCCAAACGAGTGATTAAAGCTCCCATACGAATTAAAAATATATAATGGTTTAGTTTTAGCTTATGGAAGAACAAGTAGTTAACGGTTGTAGATAGTATTTAGTATAATTGTGATAACCCGATGTATTGATTCATATTAATAAGAGCCCGTAATTATGTGTGTTAGTTTATCGTTTTAAACTATTTAACCTTAATCACTTTTGTTCACGATCGAACTAAACCGGCCCAACTTCATCAAGCTCTCCCAACCGATCGTAATACCTCCCTGTATGAGTTATCAAAACACATAGTATTGTTATGCGTTTATTTTTATGCATTTACAAAACTTAAGTAATTAATAAACTACTCAAATGCTGATTAAGGTTTTTATTTTGTCTATTGTAATTGCGATTATTAGCAAATTATCACAAGGATTTCTGAACTGACATGTTTAAGAAACTATGAGTATTAAAATCTTATATTTCAAACCTTCGTACTTAGATATGAAAAGAAAGTGTTTGGATACGGTGCTCAAAATATTTGGGTGTTGGTTCTTTTTTTTTTTCGGCAATATTTTTTTTTAATCGAAGGCTCAAATGAATTATCCAAATAACGTAAAATTTTCAACCAATGAAAACTCATACAAGAAATCGGTTTAATTAATGGAAATTATCAGAATTATGCGATAGGTTTAGCTTTGTTCGGAGCTCCAATTTCATGGGTATAACCCAATTTCAAAGACACTATTTAACCGGCAAATTGGCACAGTTTAGGTTAGTGTTTTTATTGATTTAAAATTGGTATTAATTATAGGTTATTAAATTAAAATTTTCAAATAAATTGACACAACGCTTATTTGAATATAAATATATCATCTATTTCTATCAAAATCCAATTCCAAGATTTTAATTCTGAAACCTTCTTTGCATACAATTTATATAATTTTATGTAACTTAAAATTTTAATTACGCTGACCGAGCTACTACAACAAATAGTAACAATAAAAAAAAAAAAAAAAAAAAAATAGCATAAATTATGCTCAAAATTTGAAACAATAAAAATATATTATGTTTCACATTAGCTCACCGTATTTGCACGTCGCATATTTTGTTTATTGAAATAGTTATTACACCCACGTTATTCATTTATCTAATATATTTATATCCAAACACTATTCAATTCAGAAACGATTAATATTCTTAAACGCAACGCATATAATAAATAAATGCTGCCAGGGGAAAATCAGACTTCGTGCGTATCAAAAATTCAGCCCTTCTGATCGACATCACACCGAGCCAACCGACTATCCAATTTAAGAATAGTATTCGTCGATAGAGGATTAATTTAGATTTCAATTTCCGACACAAGCATAAGAAGTATTAAAATAAAATAGAGTAATCTTAATAAGTTTAATTACCAATTATCCAATTTAAGAATAATATTCCGTCGATAGAGGATTAATTTAGATCTCAATTTCCGACACAAGCATAAGTATTTATTAAACAAATTTTTTGCACAAAGTTTTGAAAACATAAAATGTATTAAATTCTGACATTTGTTTAAATACATATGCTAATAAAGTCTTATAATTGAAAAATAGGATAAGATACCGGTATTAGGGTTGCGATAAAAATGACAAACTTAATAGTCAATTTAAGCGCCGGTCAATTAGCGGCGATGCTCGGAATTATTGGTTTTTTTTTACCTCTTATCGTTACCGGAGTTGGAATTTTAGTGATAATGATGAACGTTAGTGATAGAATGACTGCTTTAGAATGGACTACATTGAGTAAATTAACAGAGCATAGCATACTTAATTTTTATGGAGCAGGCGGACAACCTGCATTTGCAGGAATTAAATTGTGGAAAGTAGGGACATATAAGCGTAACTTTGCTTACATACTTATTGGAATATGTCTATTAACATTATTTGGAGTATCTGCAATCGCACCACTTGGTATTCAAACTTGTACTGTAATGTATAATGCAACATCAACAGAAACTAAAATTGTTAAACCAGATCTACTTAGTGGCGTGATTAATGACACATATTCTCCAAATGAACTATTACAAGTTAGAATATGTGGAGCATTGACTTGGCAGCCATGTCCTGGAATGATTGATAGAGAACATGTCAATAGCTCATACTTAGCAGACTTTAATAAGACGTATAGTAATACAGTAATGAGATATCGTCTGTTGCAAACTAGTAGTAATGATAATTTTACATATCCTGAATATGATTTTATGATGAGTATGGTTACAAGTACACAAACTGGTTATGGTATTATTGATACGATGATCGTGGATCATGATAATGGTGGGTTTTTAGTAAATCATGCGATCCAACCTAAACAAGAAGTCGGTGAGAAATATAGATGGTCAATTAAAGGCCTATGGTTACAACCTTATGTTAGTTGTAAATCAACTAATATTACTCGGATCACATGGCAAAATGGGACATTTAGTTGGGCAGCCAAATTAATCATTAATCAAGACGACGCATTCCTTTCACAATTAAAGCCAATTGGTGACAGAGGCCAAAATATCGATCTTTTATCAAGAAGCATTAAGTATAGTCAAATAATGCAATTAGTTATTAGACAACAAATGAATATGACTGTTAATGGGACTTTAATTGAATCGAAAAATTACAGTGATTTGTCTGTTTTTGAACCGAAATCTATTAGTAGTAATCTCCCTTACAGTATCAATATAACAAATCTAACGTCTGCTGATATTTTATGTGCAGGATTTGGTGGTGCAGATAAAATTGATGATAAATTAGTTGGTGTCAAATGTTGGACATTATTTGGTCCACCTAATATTACTGAAAGAGGAATTGAACAAACATTGTACGGATGTGCTGCAGCAGTTAAAGCTAGTGTAGAGGTTATCAATATGGAATCTAATTCGACAGATGGAATTAATGTATTAGAGAGACAAACTATACCAATGAATTGGTATATTGAAAATGGTAATCTCAATGTTAGTGACATGGATCCTTGGTGGGGTGGAGTTGAACCAGGAGAAAACATGCCAAATAATAGCATGATAGTAAGTGAAAATAGTCTTTGGTTACCAGCAGGCGGTGCGTTCATAGGGGGTGCTCCAGCTGATGCGCAAACTGCCAGTGCTATTGGCACAGCGATTAACACCATGGCTAGGAACTTGGATTCTCAAAGTATAAGTGGTTATCGGGCAGATGGTATTGGAAATTTGGCTTTATTACAACAGTGGAAAAAAGAGGGCACAACAGAAGAAGGATTAAATGGTATGTTCAGACGACAAATAACAGATATTTTGGTCAACATGGTGACACCCATTAGCCAAGCTACGATTAATAGTTCTATCCAGATTATGATAGAAAAGACATGTTATAATTTATGCTATGGCATTCAATATTATATAGCCATGATATTATTAATAATACTCTTATGCTTATTATTGGCATCATTTATAAATGGTGAAAAAGCGAGATCATTATCAATTAAACAGATTGTTCAACAAATGGATCTTGGCAGAGCTATACTAAATACATTAGATTATTCAGAGGCTTATAGTGCCAATTCTTCAAATTGGGAAAAAATTGATGGTCGAAAATTTCTATCATTGAGTAATAAGGGTTTTGAGAAATATATTTAGAAACTTTTAATTGAATTAACTATTAATATGACATGTTTATGATAATTATTGATAATTTATGTTTTCGATTTTAAATTTACGAAAATAGCAGGGCTTCAAAATCATCGAATTTCGGAAATAAGTTGGTGCTTAAAAACTTAGATTTGTGTAATTCTATTTCTGTATTTCATAAAATAATCTACATACTTTGCTTAAATATAAATACGTACATTTTGGAACTTAGAATGAATATGAAATTATTTGTAAATAGTTTATTTCAAAACCAATATGTTACTCATTTAACTGAAAAATAGATTTTGTAACTTTGAAGCTTCCGATAGGATCAAAGAATAAGACTAGTTTAAATAGAATAATAAAGTATAAGCTTATAAAATTTATTAGACTTAGATTTTTAAATCTCTTTCTACATAATTTTCGACCCATTCAAATAATCTGACTTCTTATCAATTTAACTCTGCATTTTTCTGTATATTAATCCTTTCCGTTTTTAGTTGCATAAATGGCTACAAAATTTAAACAATATAAGATCTTCAAAAGTTGTGAAAGTTTTAGCGTATTAATTAAAGTCAGTCAGATGTCAAACCATCAAGTTAAATTATTTTAACTTTTGACGTTCTTCAGGAAAGCTATCACTACGGTGTTGATAATCAATAAGTTCATCAACTTGGGATCTTCTTTTATTTAACGTGGATTGAAAATAATTTAAACAGGCTAACAAAAGCACTTTACAAGAAACACCAGCTTCTTTGAATCTTTGAGATCACTCCTCAATACAATTGTAATTACAGTCTTTGTCTATCAGTGATTGCCATCATAAAAATGTTTAGTAGGCCATTCTGTCGTTATTTTGATGTCTCAACTGGTTTTGATATCTAAATTAAATTGCAATTTCATTACATGTTTTCTGGTAAAGCGGAGCAGAATCACGTGATATTTGACTAATCAAATTATAGAATTTGGATAATCGAAGCAAAACAAGAAAGAAAAGCGAAACCCCCGAAATTACAAAAAACGATAGTCTAAACAGTGTCTAAACCTATCATGGTTAGGTTAATTAAAATATCGAGAAGACAATTTTGCTTATGTAACTATCTCAAACCAAAATTTTATATTATGGACGATTTTAATGATGCCTGATGCAATTATTTTCGCGATGATGAAAGGTTTCGTCAAATTTGCGTCTGACGAGACCTTGACGATTGATGAAACCCTTGACGCTTGACGAAACCCTTGTCGATTGATGAAGCCCTTGACGATTGACGAAGCCCTTGACGATTGACGAAACTCCTGACGTAACCTCTGACTATTGATGAAACTAACGCCCTAGCTCTCCAATACAAAAAAATTCACAACCTGTAATTTTAACCGATCGAAATTTAAGATCAGGTGTGACGTAAAAATTTTTTACAAAAATCAGATAGCTCTAAATTTTTATTAGGAAACCATCTATTGCGTCCTAATTAAAAATGTTTTTCGTGAAATTTTACTAATAGCCACAATGGCCACTATATTTTTCTAACCCTAACCCTTATAATGCGGTTTTCTTAGCCTTAATTTTACACGTATTTTTACTTAGAAAACAAACCACATTTGTTTTGATTATCATGTTACACTTGATCCTAAATTTTGATTGGTCAAAATTACAGAATTACAGAGTGATCAATTTTTTGTGGGAAAAAGCTACCTAAGATAATGAAGCTCTTGATGAAACCCTTGTCAATTGGAAAAAGCTTTTATATTGAATCTAAACAGATTATTTTTTATTGTTAGCATTTTGCAAGCAAAAGTGGAGTGTAGGATCAACTTATACGGGGGGTTACAAATTCCATGTCAGGATACATCAGAATGCATCGGAATCATAATCAGCCAGAACGAAATTGATCGATTTTGCCCAAGATAATAAAAAATTTTACTAATGAAATCATATCCATTTATTAAGTAATTTGCTGTAGAACCTGCTAATAGCAAAGGTTAAATGCCATCCTAGATCTAAAACATATGACCCAGAATTTTGGTGACCTTTCTATAAAATTCATGTAGAATTGATTGTCTAAACACATAATTTTTTGAACTATCAATAATAATACTAATGCTAAGAACATTTGTTATTTCATTTGCAGACTTAAACCACACCCTCAAATATCTTTAATTTGTACTAAGGTTTAATCACTTGCTATATGTTTAATTCACTTGCTGAGAGGTTTATACACTCACTGAAAGTCTATAACCCTCATTGAGAGCAGAGTACCCTTATTGAGAGTTAAATTCACCCAACTATGCTGTAAACTTTGCTAAAATAAGAAATACATAAAATAATACATAATAATAAAACACTATGGCACTGCCAATTTATAGAACACCTATCAGATTTATCTGGGTGATTGTTGCAAATCATCAGGCAATATCAGATCAATGTCAAAAAGAAAGACACTGGGAAGATATCATAATGAACAAAAAATCAACTTTACATGGACTAATTTATTTCTGTTATAAAAGAAATGAATAATAGTCTTATGCTTCATTAAAATCATTATGGGCTTTGTTATTTATTATTGGTTTCATTATGTGTTATAGGTTTATGCATCATGTGTTTCATTATACATTATAGGTTTCATCTTGTGTCATGGGTTTTGTCATGTATCATAGATTTCATTATTTGTCAATTCATCAATTTGAAGTTGCCTGACAAAATGGTTTTGTTATGCATCAATAAGGCAGGTTGCATAATGCATCAGGCATCATTAGACAATAAGTTTTATTTTCATATCTAATCCTGCACTATGATTGGTTTAAAATTATATTTTTTTTATACAGTTACTATAGGACCCTAGATAATTCTAAAGTAGGTGAGAGCAGTATTGGAAATCTTATATTCTCATGTTCTTATGAGAACATTACTTTCAATTTGAGAACATTTACAAAATTTAAGATGGTCTCTATTAAATTTTTTATGAGAACATTAAGTTTGAAAATTATGTTCTCTATGTAAATATATAAAATAATAAAAAAACAATTTTATTAATATAGCAGTTTAAGCATATACACAACTCTCTCCAATGATCACCTGTAACAGATTTTCATACAAACGAAATATCAAAATACTGGAGTTAGATGAAGAAGCACTGCAAAAAATGGTTTTTATAAAGGTCAACTATCTGTTCAGGGACTTCTTTATATATTCGGCATGCAAACCAAAAGCAATAGTAGAAGAACGAGTGATAACAAGCAGGCGGTGCTTTATTAAACACAGAATTTTGGTAGAGAAATTTCTTCGGCAACAAAGTTTTTTGTAGCAGCTTAATGGAGAACAGTATTTCGGTTTTCAAACACACTCCTTGAAAAATCTAAAGGACTTGAAACGAACACCCACTATTAAATTCTTATGCTACTGTCCCTTTGGCTTTTTCGAAATTTTGACAAAGTGGGCATTTCGGCTTACCCCCTCCAAAAGATCGATAATGTTTACCTCCCCAATTTGGAAATGCGGCTGCCATTTTGGAATAAAGTCACGAGTGGATTTCAGTTTTTCGAGATAAATAATAAGCGACACGTGTTTGAGGAAACCTTGTAATGAAATTTCATTCTAGAATGTTCTTATAGCCATAGTTTTTTTTATACACCTATCTCTACAGTTTTTTTAGGTTAGAGGCCTTTTTTTTCTATTAATAGTTTTTTGCTTATATATGATAAATTGAGTTTAGTTAGAGTAGAGACTACCTTTCTTAGTATCATATAATTTTTAAAATAGTCCACTTGGTGCTGGGGCTTAATTGACCCGAGGCCTTGCTTTTTTTTCTTTTTTCTATCATTTTTTTTCGTTTTCGTTGTTTTTTCTGTTTTTTTTTTTACCCCTTTCTACATATTTTGCCCTTTAATAGTTTAGTTTTTTCCTTCCACTTCCAAGAATATTTCCTTCGGGGAATGTCCTTGTATGGTGGAGCGAGGCTGATGGACTAGTTGGTGTCTCCTAAGATGCCATGTGGCAATTCGCATTTGGTTTAGTTTAGCTAAATCAGATTATGCCAGTGCTGTATTATTCTTTGTCTATTGAGGTTAACTATTTTTTTTAGTAGTATAATAAAATCAAAGAGGTCATATTTGGCGAGTCTCGCCTAAGAGGAAAAAAAATATAGCAGTTTAAGATAATTAAGCTCATAAATTTTTAAGTGTTATTTGAAATTGAGAACAATTTAGCTGTTTTTGAATCATAAAAATTTTAGATAATAAAGTTTATTGGTTTATCTATTTCTAGTTTGGTGCAATATAGCCCTTATTATATATATATATAATATCATAAATTTTAGAAAGCTAAACTCATTATGATGAAAATTTTTATAAGAAAATTATTTAACAAATCTTTAGTTATTATAATTTTAAACTTTAGTGTTATATCTTAAAATTTTAGTAAGAAATTTTTAGATCTATAAATTCATTATAGTAAAAAAGAATAGTATATTATTACTTATTTATTTTATTTTTTTTTTTTGGCTTTGACAGTCTCGTCTGTGCTTTATTTTATATAATACTATTATAATACTTAAATACAATATTACAAATTTACTATACTACAAATAAAAAGCCCGGCATCATCCGATTGCTTTGTGAGTACCTAGATGCGACCTGTCGCACTGGCTTACGGGTAAGCCAGGTTTCTGTGTCAGCTCTGTCAAGAACCAAACCATAGTGGCTTGAAACCACTTTTAATATACTCCTCTATCGCCTTTGTCCAAAGAGAGTCAACTTCTCTTTTCCTTGATGCTTTGGTATTTCCTTCATTAGCAACATTTCGCTTTGGAACACTTAGTGCCGCAGCATTCTTCTTTTTGTCTTTACCCGAAAAGAAAGACCTTTTCATGCTTCTTGTGATTTCTGATCTTTTTTCCCATTCTGCGACCCTTGTACACCTTTCTCTCCAGATAGAATCATAAAAGCTGTTCCGCATTGAAAAAAGAAAGATCTTAGTAACGATCCTAAGATTCTTTCGTCCAATTCCTCTGGTCTCCAAATCTTTAAAGATACTCTCTGGTAGCAACCCCTTGACTAGATATACTCTACGAAGAGCTTTCTCTTTATCGCTAAGCATCATACAAAAAGGATTTATCTAAACTCTCTTAAAGGTACTAGAGTTCTTTCATCCGTCGAAAGTTCCTTCCAAGCAACCTCTGAGGCCACTGTCTCAATATTCTGCCATGTCGCCCTCAGGCTCTTGCAAAACCCAAGGTGTTCAAGAGTTTCCGGCACGTTTTCACTGCACAGCTTGCAGCTAGTATCCTTGTAAATTTCTGGTTGTTGTCTGTCTAACTCCTGCAATAATGGCAGCTCATCACACAAAACTTTTAACCAAAATGCTAAACGTTTACCCCTTGCTATTGAGTTACATTTTACTCCTGATGTTTCTTTCAGGTGCGACCAAAATAATTGCCAATGAAATAACTCCTTACTATCTTCTTCTCGCTCAAGACTTTTGTAAGTACCCAAGGCCTTCCATTCTGCACCGATTTGGGTATTTTGTATTCTTTTGATAAAAGATCTTATTCTCGTTTCCACTACATAGTTTTTCCAACTAAGGCTGCATGTTAACCAGTCATTTGTTTCTGGTATAATATCTGCCATCATGCCCTACCTGGCTCTCTTCTTCGCAAGAAAGTCCACCCTGTCATTCCAGAGATTGTTGTCATGGCTTTTGACTTTAATAAGCTTCAATTTAATCTTCTTCATTCGTAAAAGGTCCTGAATCTTCATTTGCACATCATAATTCTTAACTTTACACCATTTCGAGATCACATCTAGGTATCTTTTCCCACCTCTTATACATTCAATTGCGACAGCACTATCTGTATGAATTAAGACTATACTATTAATAGGAACCGTTAGCAGAACCAACCAAATAGCCACTAACTCTGGCTTCGAGGATGAAGGCCAGTTTTCCAATTTGGCAAAACCCTCCAAAAACTCCTTGACCCTTCACTATCTGTCTGTACCTAACCTGCACCCATATCTGAGATACCCTCCTCTTTAAATAAAGAATCGTCTGTATAAAATATAAATTTACCCTTCTCTTGACCTAGATTGAATCTAATCTGTTCGTCTAATAAATCTCTTAAGCCCGGTTCAAATCTCTGCTTATTCAATATTTCTAGTTCTTTTTGTTCTACTGGTTTTAATCGCACCACCTCTTCACTAGCTCTCGAGGCAAGTTCCTTTTTAACTTCATCTCTTTTCTCTATGAAGTCTTTGAATATGGGACTATCCTTTTGCTCAATTTAAGTATCGGCCTCGGAAGCTGGGTGATGATGTCTTTCTTACATACCCACTTCATACACTTGAGCTTCTTGTTACCTTGTTCATCTTGGCAGTTACATTCCAACAACAATACCTCTCTGTTTTCTAAATTTATACTATGACCCTTATGCTCTGCGAGAACTCTTTTCTTTCCCTTCTTGATAACTCTGTGCACTTCACCTGGGTTCTCCTTATTCTGGAGCAATATCCACTCTTTGCATCTTTCATCACTAGAAATTAAGCTCCGGTTCATAGCAAGCCTTGGAATTTCCTAAGAGTAAGCCGTAAACTCCCCTTTTAATGCTCTTTCCCTGTGATTTTGGAGAACCACCCCCTCAACTACAGCAAACCATTTCGCTTTCCTTCCTTTTCTACTAGAACCCCGTGCCAACATAAGTTGCTGCCACATTATTAGGCTTTTCCAGTCTTTGGTAATGAGTTGATTAAGATAGAAGATGTTGTGTTTTTTGAGCTCTTTAGTTAGGCCCAATGTGTCTGCCTTTTTTAACAGAGCTCTAATTGTGAAACCCGACCCTACAAGGTTCCACTTCTCATCATTGTAATGAAAATTCAGCCCTAGCTCCTTTGCTTTAAGCAGAACCAGACATGACAAATTACTTTTCCATGATCTATACAGATCCTGCATAGTAGCATTATCTTCTATTTCTTTTGTTAGACCAGCGTTGAGGTAACCCTGTTTAATTCTAATTCTTGCAAGACCAGATCGAGGGTCCTCCTGGTTCACTTGCTTATATAAAGCTACAATTTGCCTAGCTGCTAGTTTATGATCGAGGCGTCGGCAGCTACCGAGGTCCTTGTGTATAATAACAAAGTTACCTACAGATCTTTTAACTCCAATTTTGTGTTTAACAAGTTTCAGAAAGGGCTGTTGTATTTTCTTCAGGTTCTCTGGTGATAATCTTGAGACCTGGAGCATGTACGTCAGCTTCGGTAACAGAAACATATTATTAATATAAGCACATTAGCTAGGCATGATATATTTTTTCTGAAGTGCCAAAGTAGCCTGCTGTACTATTCCTTTTGCTCCATTCATAACTAGCATTTCTTTTAGATTGTGTCCAAACCATACTCCTAACATTCTTATAAGAGATTGATTATCTTTGGGTCTAACTATATCCTTATTGACCTGAATGCACTTATCCTCTTTACTTAAATTCGAGTTCCATACTAGTAACTTGGATTTACTTCCATTAATCTCAATATTATTAATTTGATAAAATTCTTCTGTGATACGTAGAATTTGGCTCATTTCTTCTTTATTTTTAGCGATCCAAGAGGTGTCATCTGCAAAAGCAATAACTGTTTGCCTGCACGTATGTTTGCGGTATGAATTCCTGGCCAAATCTGTTGGCTCCTGGACCTCTACTGTATATCCTAGATTTTTTTCTTTTTGAACTCTCACCAAAAGAGGATCATAGAAGATGTGCCACGCAAGAGGAGAAATTACCTCGCCTTGATCTATTCCATCTTCAACTGTAATCGCTTCAGAAAGACCCACACTTGTTATAACTCTGAACTTTCTACTTTCAAACAAGTTTATAATGAACTGAATTGTCCTTTTCGGTACCTTGATTCTTTGGAGGGCTAGCTCTAACATTTCATGTGACACCGAATCAAATGTTTTTCGCATGTCCTGGAATAGGACCCAAATCTCTTTTGACTTCTCCTTGGCCTTTTCTAAAATTGCATTCATAAGCTGTATTGGGTACTCCGTTGATGACCCGGGAGTGCTGCAAAATTTGCTCCTTTTAGGATAGACCTTTCGACCAAAATTTTTGAAAGCCTCTTTGTGACCACTTTAGTAACGCACTTTCTGAAAGATTCTAATAGTGCTATTGGCCTAATATTGTTAAGACAAAGCCCCCAATCCTCGTTCTTCGGAATGGAGTACAATTGGACCAGTTTTCATTTGGCTAGAATTTTGGCCTCCATTATACACCTATTTGCAAAAATTCTAAAAATGTTCTGGACCCTGCTATCTGCATTCGTATAACTAATTTTTGAGGCCCCAGGGGCTGAGTTTATTTTAACTTCTTTCAGAGTATTCTCCTACTCTTCTTCGGATATGTCTAGATCCATACTTGAGTACCAATTATCCTTAATTGATTCAATTTGTTTGTAAATCTCAGCTCATTCCTTAGTCATTTTATCTTTTCTAATTTCTCTTCTTTTGAACTGACTTAGGAAATGTTTGTTTGCTTCCTCCAATACTTCATTCGCATTGTTTACTAATGTCTTAGAGCCCTCTCTCAACTATAAGTCTATCTATTGAAATTCGACTAAAGGGTTTGTCAAGAAGTCTTGACAGCATTTTCCCTTGCTCTCTAAGGATCCTTTCATATCTTTTATCGGTATTTAATCTGATTGATTCATGTGCTGAGCCTTCTCTTTCTTTCAACTATCTACTCTTTAATAGTTTCCACCCACCCTTGGTATTTGTGAACCAATCATCTGAAATCACTTGCTGTGCCAAAGGTATGTTCGTTTCATACTTCTCGTTTATTACATGCAAGGTATGATTCACTTCGATAAGGTCTTTGACGTCATAGTCTCTCTCTCTATTAAGTAGTTTTCTTGCCTTCCTCAGAATTTTGCTAATCTTCACAATATCCGAGCATATATTTTCTTGTGCTCTTGCATTTTTCTTTCTATTCTGAGGATAATTATAAATTTTTTTCCTTGGAATGTTCTTATTTGCTGCATAGATGATGCTATTTTCTATTGCATCCCATGCTTCATCCAATGTGCAAGCTTTGGAATTTTCCTGGGCAGTTTCGTTGATTAGCTGTTTGATACTTTGCTTATTGTACAAATACTGGTATAGGTCTTCTTTATATTCCTCCTAGTTCTCTTGTGTGGCCTTGTCATACTCATATACTGTTCTAGTGATCTTCTTTTTACACACTTCTGCAATGCTAATTCTACTAAGCAACTCTTCAACTTGCATTTCTGCATCAATTAATGCGTGGTCACTGCAGGTAACATAGTCCATGCTATAAATTTCTGCTCTCGATAACGTGTCTATTAGACCTTCTAAAAGCCAGATCTGGTCGATTCTGGTTTTAGATCTACAATTGGACCAAGTATATGCTCTTGATATCGGGTTCAGTCGGCGAAAAGCATTCTTAAAACCTTGACCTAACAACCAGCTATACAGAGGCAATTTTTTTTTTGCACGGGTTGTCTGCTGGCCCCCATTTGTCTAGTGCAGGATCCAGAATGTGGTGAAATCACCCATTATAATAAACTGTGTTTTGACAGTTCTCTTCATATACCTCTTGACAATCTCCTGTTAAACCCGTTTGATTTTATCTTTATCGTTTGGAGGTAGATAAACTGTAATAACAACTATTTCTAGTTGTCTAAAATAAAAAGCTGCTTCGATCATAAATTCACTATGTCTAACCACTTGACCTAAATGTTTTTTCCAATTATTCCTTATGAGGAGACCAACTCCAAAACCCTTTTTCTTGTTTGCATTACTACTTGACCAAAAACCGTTGTAGTTTACCAAATTCTTTGTTAAAAAATATCCTTCTTTAGCTGAAATATTTGACTCAACAAGTCCTATGACAGCATAGTCCCTTGTTTCTACCCAATTTCCAAGTATTTCTAACTTGTGTCCGTTTGAATTTTTGATTCCATTAATATTATGACTTGCTACTTTAAATATAATTTCTTCACTACCTTTAAAATGCTTCAGAATACTGGCAGTCTCTACCCTGTTGGACTCCAGCCTACCTACTACAGAACCTTCTCCTTCTGCTCCTAGGTGTATTGGCCTAGATTCTTTTTGTTTTTTGAAAACTTTGTATTCACTTTTAAGAAACCTATCTATTTCGGAACCCTCCTCATGTATTATTTTTTAAGAAGATGCTGCATTAACTTGTACTACTGGTATTTTATTTTTAGGAGGGTGCAGGATCTTCTCTTTTCCCTTTGTAACACCTGGGGCGCCATTTTAGGAGTGAAGAGCAGGCCGTACCTGCTCTACGCTTTCATACCTTTCTTCTATTCTAGCTAGTCTTTTTAAAATTTCCTCCAACATTCCTATATTAGGATGTTCCTCTTCATATTTCTGGGATCTTGTCAAATTATTTTGGCTGTATTTCCGTTGAAACCTCATCTGCTTCCCATTGCTTCTATCAATGTTCCTATTATTAATACTATTGCTAATATCTGTTAATGGCATTCTCTTTAGAAAATCTTCATTTCTTTGTATGGAAAATTCTTTAGAACAATCCTCCTGTTTGTTTTTGAGCACATATTTACGTTCTTGTTTTCTTCTATTGTCAGGTGCTTCTTTGTTAGTTTTCCAAAACAATTTAGTGCTGTAATAGTATGCTGTTCCCTTTAATGCATTTTCCAGATCTTCAGCTGTTTCCAAATAAACCGTTGCCAGACCTCTTTGATTTCCATTGCTATTTGCAGATATGTATACTGCTTTTGCATTGAACCTCTTCATTTGTCTTAATAAAGCAGATTCCACTGCCACTTTTGGTACGTATTTATTTAAACATCTAAGAGATGTTATAGCTAGGGTTCAGAAGTTCAGTTCAGTTCAATAGAGGTTCAGGTTCAGGTTCAATGAACCTGAACCTGAACTTGAACCTGCTCTAAAAGTTCAATACTGAACTGAACCTGAACTTAAAATTATTGAACATGAACCTGAACCTGAACTTAAAAAAAGTTCAGTTCAGGTTCAGTTCAAGGTTCATGAACATGTTCAGGTTCATAATATATGCACATGTTTACCTAAATCACA
>QKWP01001777.1:92567-103530 GCA_003550325.1 Gigaspora rosea | reverse complement strand
GTAGATTATGTAGAATAACCCTGGGGCTCTTTAATAAAGAAATGCTAATTGAAAGGAATAGATTCAAAGCTAAAATTACAAACATTCCAAATCATACACCAGAAACAGTGCTCCTTCGTCAACTAAAAACACATAAAGTGAAAACACTACATATTCCCTTAAATAGTAACAACAATCAAAGTAGTGTAGCCTGGTTATACTTTAGCTCCCAAGCAGACTTAGAAAATAGTATTAATTCTACATTATACTGTTATAACACGAAATTAGTATGGAGCAAAGCTGCGATCGCAATGGGCACAAGAAAGCACTATAATATACATGACAATAAGGATATACTAAGAGGAAGCCTATCAGACAAAACCAATATCGGTTCAAGCACTCAACGGAAAATGAGAGTTGAAAAACAGGGCTTTTCCACTTCCACAAGAGAAAAAAGACCTCAGCCGGGCTCGTGATCTAGTTCTAAAAAACGTTCAAAACCCAGCAAGTCACTCAATTTTGGCTTTGAACCAAAGCATATAGATAAAGAAAATATTAGCCAAACTGACCTATTGCAAGAAATTTTGGAAAGATTAAACTGTCTAGAAATATCGCAAAGTGAGGTGCCCTCACGCTCCTAACGGGTGCCCCAGTTGAATTAATGGACATGGATGAGACAAAGCTACCTGCAAGCAATCTTATCCAAAACACACCATATCATTATGGTATACAAAGCATGAACACTAACACTAAAATAAGTAATATACAGAGCAAACGCTCAATACACAATAATCATAATAATTTTAATGACACTTCTAGTTATCAAGACAGTAGTTTCAAAATAGCATGTCACAATCTTAATGGTCTAAAACGAAACAACCAAAAACTTTGTACATCATTGGAATGGGCTGAAGAAGATAGAATTAATATATTAGGTCTGGCAGTAACTAATATCAGTAGCAAGGAGGGCCACTTTCTAACCCCACAGGATAGGAATTTCATAAGTTTTTGGGCAAATGTAAATCAAGAGAAAAAGAAAGGCTCGGGGGTAGGTCTTCTGATCAATAAGCAATGGCAGAAGTATCTTGGTAAAATTGATCGATGGAATGAATACGTGATAGAAGCAAAATTCTACCTTAAAAATTGCGAACTTACTATTATTATGGTTTACATTCCACCTAATGATCAAGAAACAAATAAGTGCATTCAACAAAAAATTGTTGCCAAGTATATGAACAGATCTATAAATTCATACTTGGTGACTTCAACCATATTCCAGATCTGGACTTAGACAAATCGTCACAATCAGAGCCTCAGTATAGCAAAAATTTCCACTCCACAAATGGATGCAAAGGCAGGATTTCTTTGACTCTTACAGACTAGCTAATCCCAGTAAGAAAGAATTTACCTGGTTTAACGGAAGGTCAAGCTCAAGAATTGACCAGATTTGGTTTTCAGAGAACCTTCAAGATTTCTTCGAAGATGCACATATTTCATATATGGATGTATGTACTGGAAGTGATCACAATCTAGCAGCAGCAAGCTTCAACGTGCATGGATTGATCTCAAATAATCTACTAGCCTCGAGTTATAAAAAACAAGACAGATGAGTTTTTGAATATGAGAAAGCAAGTAAAGAAAACTGGGAACATTACCAGGAAGATCTTCACAGCTTCTTATCCAAAAGAAGCAGTATAAAAATGTTAGAGTCAGACTCAGGCGAAGCAAGTATCACAACTCAAATAGAAATAGATAAAGTATGGGAATCCTTCGAAGAAGGAATCATTTTTGCTACAAAGAGAAACATCCCATAAGGATAATAAAGGGAACTCAACCTAAAATAAGTGTGGATATAAAAGCAAAAAGGATAAAAAAAGATCGATTTTACATATAAGTACAAGCAAATTACATAGAAAACTAGTGAAGATGCTTAAAACAAGCAAAATAATTGATAGCAGAACTTTAAGGGAAACTAACCAAATCATTTTGGAAGTTAATACCAAACTGGATACTCAGATTTAAGCTCTTACAGGTACCTTGGACAAGGAATGGTTAGATGATCTTAAAGGATGGTGGCGTGTACTCTTTAGACGCTGGGGTTTAGAAAGGGAAAAAAAAAAGCTGAATGATATCAAAATGTATACTGATCTCAGATGCAAAATGATACAAAATGATCAAGGAAGAATGCTTAGAAATCTCCTTGACAAACCCTTTAGAAGTATTAAATTAGACCATATTTTAGAAAGTGAAAATGGTCAGTCAGTTTTGATATCGGATCCGGTAGAAGTTATGTGCAAAGCTCAACATCATTTTCAAGCACAGTACCAAAATAGAAACACTTCTGATGGGAAAGTTTCCAAGGAATAGGAGCAAATCTACACACCCAAAGAAGAAATTAAGGATGAATGGTATGAGACATTATTAATGGCCATAACAATGGAGGAATGGTTCGCAATGCTATCAAATCTCAAGAACAAAACTGCATCAGGGATATTGGGTATTGGCTATCTCTTAATTAAAAATGCAAGCAAAAAAACGCATAAATAGTTTATAAGCTTTGCAAGTATCTGTCTTGGCTCAGGTCTTATATCTACAAAATGGAAGCTTGCCCAAATATTTCCGATTCCCAAAGAAGATGTATGGGACTTATCTCTAAACAGTATCGTCCGATAGTATTGCTAGAGACTTTTCATAAATGTGTCACTAGAATTATGGCACAAAGACTAGCAATCATTTTCAGAAACAAAAACATACTCTCAGGACCCAATTTTGCTGGTCTTCCAGGTGATTCGACGTCAAAACCTATTAGCGATAATAGAAGATGCCAAAGAAAACAGAAAAGAGCTTTGGTTAGTCTTTCAAGACATGAGGAAAGCCTTTGATTCAGTTCTACTTCCAATGCTCAAGCTCGCAATGCAAAGGCTTAAAGTTCCAAAAATAGCGATATCATTCATCCTAAACTTGTTTGATCAAAGGAGAGCGAAGGTTATCACACACTATGGCACATCTAGTGAAATTATTGTCTCAGTGGGTATAGAACAAGAAGAGGTGATCTTGCCACTTCTTTGGTGAGTCTTTTATGACCCATTGCTCTTTAGAATACAAAATGACCAGGCTCTAGGTTATTCCCTCCATTTGTCGGTTCCTACAGATCTCTGCTCAGGCAACGTAGTCAATTTATCCACAAGACAAGCAGCAATCACCTACGCAGATGATACTACCTGGATAGCAAGTAGCAAGGAGCAGATACAGGAAATAATCAGAATAGCAGAGGATTTTTATGCTATGAACCACATTACGATTAATGGAAGGAAAACCAAACTGCTAGTTTTTAATTCAAAGTATAAATCCCAGCAGCAAACTGTAGTAATTGCAAAGAAGCTAATTAAAGCAGAATGTAAAGAGCAAATTGTAAGATTTTTTGGAACCTGGATAAATACAAAATTTAATGAAAAACTAATTAAAAACAAAGCCAAGTCAATAGTTATACAAGCAACCAAGGCTCTCGTAGAAAAGAAGTTAACAATAGCACAGCTTGCATATCTGAATAACATATATATTATTCCAAAACTAAGTTACTTACTTCAGTCCTCACGTCTTTCTAACCAAGAACTTTACCATATTCACAAGCCCTTTGTAATGCTCTTTAAGAACAAGATGGAAATCCCAATAACTGCTAGAAATTATATCATCGAGCATACAAAGTTAGGAAACTGTAAATCATTAATACATGAGATTACCTCCAAACAAATCTTGGACTTGCATAACAGGTTAAATAGCAACAGCCCTGATAGGGACTTTGCCTTGTTGAGACTAAAACAAGGAATAATCCTAGCAAGCATCGACCAAAAATTTTGGCAAAACGGGGACTGGAATAGTCTAAAGAAAATTTGGAAATTCAATTTGACGGGTTTGACCTTTCTAAAAGCAAAAAAACTTGGTCTAACATTCCAGTCACTTCAGGAGCCTTGGATACTACATGGTATAGGAGAAACATTTAGAAGCACGCTAGGTGTTAAGAATTTTGCAAAAACATGCCAAGCTCTTAAAGAGTCTAATCTGTTTTTCATTAATCAGCTGATCTCTAGAGATGGTCAAAGAATGATAACCTGGAGACAACTTAAACTCCTCAAAGGTAGCTCAGGCAAGGGCCATAAGGCGAATTGGTTTGTTAGCCTAGAGAAGAAGCTCCTCAGGAATGATGTTAATAGGCAGCTCAAAAATGAATACATTATAAATTGCCCGAATCAGATAGCTTTGATTATGCCTGAACAACTGATCTCAGATGACAAGAGGAAAAAGGACTGGTTTCTTACTAGTACCATGGAAAATAGCTCTAAAGAAATCTACAGAGTATCCAAGAAAAGTAAAGTAAGACTAGTAGCAGAGCATTGGCAAATTGAAGATCAAGATAACTACGTAGAACATCTAAAGCTGCAACCCTGCAAAGGTTGTACCCTCTCAACAAATACAGATGCCAATTTCTGCTATAGACATTTTAATAAAAAGGAATCCTTGGTATTAATCCCAAAAATTGTAAACAAAGAAAATACCAAATTCCTACCACTTAGTTTAGAGCAGTATCAGCATAGTAGACAAAAAAATAGAGATTTCTCTTTAGAATCTAAAATAGAAAGAGTACTTATTTTGAACCAACCAGAGTCTGATTTCTTACGTAATTATAAATTAGATAGTAATTTAGAAGAGAGATTAAATTCTCATATTTTGTATAATATTAGAAATAACTTATCTAGTTTAGTTTTTTATACGGATAGTTCCTTGGTGACGGATAATATAGGTACAAAGATAGGTGCTAGTTGGGTTCAGGTAAATGACAGCAGAGAAAAATTAATTGCAGAAGAATATGTTAGAGTAGAAAATTGGCCCTTATTAACCAAGGCAGAACTGATCGCAATTTGGTTAGCTCTCATTATAGCCTCTAACAATTCAACAGTAACAATCATTTCAGACAGTGCAGCGGCGTTAGCAAGTATTAACAAAAGAAAAATATCCAATACGCCAAGTAAATGGCTTAAAAAGAAAAATTACCTAAATATCAGAAATTATAGACGTAATCCATTTCAAGAAGATCAAGCTAACGCTCGAAAAGATCAAGGGCCATAGCAGTAATATCTGGAATGACAAGGCAGATGCACTGGCTAAGCTTGCTCTACATCTTTCTTCCTCGACAAATATTCTAAGAAACTGCAATTCAAGGGTACAGGTCCCTCTCTTGTGGCAAGATTGTCTCGTGGAAAAGCCTACACGCTCATTTATTAAAACATTACTAACATGGCAAACGGCTGCCAGATAGAGAATTTCTAGTGCGATTATGGCTATTGAGCCAGATCTTAATCAAACAAACTATGACTGGTGAAGTTTTTGGGATCTAAAGAAAAAACAAAATGGCATTCACTGTACATCACTCTTTTAAAGTAAACGGCTTGCTACTCAAATCAAGTGCCTTGCTAACAAATTGCCAGTTCTGGATAAATTAAAGAAACGCAGACCATTGTTATATACAAGCAATGAGTGCATATGCTGTAAAGTAAAGGCAAAAGAAACGCAAGACCACTTGGCAGACTGTACTTATTATGAATGGAGTTGGATAAACATCACTAAAGTAGCAGCTAGGGTTACATGGTCCAAATTGAGTAGCACAGACTAGTTTTTGCTTCCACTAGTAATTTACTACCAACTAGTGGTAGGTTCGCATATGCAAGAAATTATAGAACTATGTCGAAGTTATATGAGAGGCTAGTACCTAACAAGCTTTTGGAACACCTTACATTTCGGCTTACCTCAGCAAACATAGCCAAGACACTCTTGCAGAATTTTGTCTCAATAGTATGGAATGGTTTTTACGAATCTATATGGAAAGAACGGTGTCGGCTTATTGGGCTTTGGGAAAAAGAAGAAGGCATTACTATTAAGGAGAAAAGAAGGAAGGCCAAGAAGAAACACACATCTATAGGAAAAGTTAAAAAGTTCTAAAAAAGGAAAGACAAGTGTCAACAACACCAACGCAAGTTCAAGCGAAGTGTGTTTAAAAAAGAGTGCATTGGTACTCAATGATAGTAAAAAGAGTATTGAAGAAAAGAGCCGTACTGCTAATAGTTTGTGGCAAGTAGCGGTTAAAAGTTATATCCAAAGTGGTGAAATTCCATTTTGGGCCAGGTCTTAGACAGATTTGACAAGACTCTCCGATTTATCCGTAAATTGGTGCGACAACTCGCAATTAGGTGCTACAAGGCAACTGGTTGATGTTAGGCGTGATTTTCTACTTTTGTAACTTTTGTATATAGAATTAGTTTACATTTTCTGTACAAATAACACATTATCAGGCTCTGGCGAGATTTGTCTAAGAATAAAAAAAAAAATAGAATAAAAAAAAAGTGTTTGCTTTATTTATTTATTTATTTATTGTTTCCTGTGCATATATGCAATATGGTGGGAATAAAAATTCTGGTCTTACTATGAGAATTTCTAACTTTTTATTCCCACCATTGCATATATGCGCTATAGATGCAATCTGTTATCTATTTTTACTACTGCTTTTAGAAATTCCTATCGCTATTTAATACTGTATTTATCGGGTACCCGATATATATCAAATTAAAAAAAAATTTTAAGTAGTAAAAATTATTTTTTATATCGTAAAGTATAAATTTTTTTGAATATATAGAATATCTGCATTGTTAACATTGATTTAGAATTATTATATATATAGATTTAAAAATTATTTTATTACATATACACATTGGGTAACCGATATATCCAAACTATACAATATATGTATGGTAGGTCACCGATATGTAGTATTTTATATATTTTTCAACTATAGTAATATGGTACCCGATAGGTACCCGATATATTGGTTTTTGACCTGTGTTGAATCACCGTTAAGTTACTACAGTACAAAAACTGGGGAACACTAGAGAAACTCTAGGACAACTACAAAGATTAAAAATGTTTTTAATACAAAATAAAAAAAGCAAAAAAGAGTAAAAAAAAATACTTATGATCATCAATCTTCTGTAGGTTACCAGGAGTGTGTAACGGAGCCGAGGAGTAGAGATCTAGACCTGGGTATATGAAATGAAATAATATTATTAAAGAATATTATTCATAATGAAAAAAAACTTATAAGCTTTGAGTTGTGTATATGATCTCTTAACTTCATTTCTTTTATCTTACAATAATTGAGCATGAATATATAATTCAGTTTTTTTAACAATAAAAGAACAGCTATAAAATTTCTTTATGATTAATTACTGTTACGGATTATCGTGAAATCGGATTATCGTAAAATTTGGATCTATTTTATATATGATTTTTAAAATTTTTTTGGGCCTTTTTTGTCAGCTTTTTTTTTATAGTTAAATTAGGATTTAGGGTTAGGGTTAATTGTCTGTAGCGAAGCGACAGACTCATACTTTTACTCCCTTTGATGACTGAAATTACGTTTTTGATACATTATAATTAAAAATATCAAAAACGTAATTGTTGCATTTTCCGGATGTAACGCTACATACCTATATTTGCACATTTAGTACAACAACAACACAGATTTTACATGTTTGTGTCATAGGCTGATTCGAATCAATTACCCTGGTAATTAATTTATACGTATTGTTAATTTGAATTTTTTTTTGTAATCACGATGATTACGTTTTTCTGCATTCATGCTTCCAGAAGTACTATATTCACATGAAAAAGAATACACGGAAGAGAATACGCTCAAGATTCAGATAAGTTTTTTTTTCAAATAATAATGTTGAAAGTTTTTATGTATATTTTTGCTATATAAAAACATGACTATGAATTTTTTGTTAATGTTAAAAAGCAAACTTATTTATACATATAGAAGCTCAAAATAGAAAAGATCTAGTTCGAATAACCCTTCAAAAAAATCTAGGTAAAATCTTGCATCTACTTTATTAGGTCTTTCTTTAATAACTTGCTCATAAAAAGGATCTTTTTTTATGTGTGACTTGACGGCACAGCAGTATTCTTTGTGGCGATTCAATGTGATTTGACAACCAGGCTGTGATGACAGTATGAAACAACCTGGAAAAGGTTTTTTTTTTAAAAAAAAAAAAGTAGTATTTTTTTCTTATTAAATTTGAGTTAGACAAGAACCCAAAAAGATTCCTGCTATTGCCGAATAGAGTGAAAAGACTTGAAATGAATTGGTAGATTTAATTGTTCTTTCATGTATAGTAAGATATCCATCCAGTTTTATAGCTTTTAATTCTTGTATTAATTCAAACAATTCGTTAATTTCTTTATCCAGACGTTAGTAATGGCCTTATTCGTATATTCATTCGTAAGTGTCTTTAAAATATTATTTATTTCTTTAATTTGATATCGATATAAAATGTTATTATATAAATAATTTCTTTTTTATAAGATTATAAATAATTCTAAATTAAATATTAGGCACGTTAAGCATAAAATGGTATTAGAATTCATATCGAAAAAAAAGTGGAACGATGTTTTAATATATGCAATAATGCGAAGAATATGTATACACTTGAAGATCTAGACAATTCACTGAGTAAAATTTAATTTTATCATGGAAAGATATAAAGATGCAATTATTGATCTAACAAAATTGCTTCCAAACAAAATTTGCACTAAGATATCGAGGAGAAGCCTATTATCTAACAGGACGATATAGGGAAGCAATTATTGATTTAACAAACTTGTTTGATATTGAACAAAACAACAAATTTGCACTAAGATATCGAGAAGAAGCCTATAATATAACGTGAAGATATATTATTGATCAAATGTGGATGTGTTCTACTCAATTTCTATTTGGTCTAAAAATAACTACTTTATTTTTAATACTCGAGTATTCATATATATTAATAATGTAATTAATAATCTTTGTATTCTCTCCGAATAATTTTTTTTTTAAAAAAAACAAATTTACGAACACTATCACTCCATCACGAAAATGATGTCGAATTACTATGAAATATCGTCAAATCATCAAGAATGCCATACGATTACAAGAATCGCAAAAACCTACAATAACACTCTAAAAGAACAAACAAAAAATGTATATTAGTTAAGTTGTAATGAAGCTAACAAAAAAAAACCAAGAAAAAAATAAACAAATTACTTATCTTTATAATAAATAAAAATCAAAAACTTATAATATGGTACTTTATTAAGATGATCTAAAATAGATCGTTAATGATCTATTTTAGATCATAATCTTGTGATTATCACTACCGCGCTATTTAAAAAAGTTAAAAAAAATTTAATAAATAAATA
This sequence comes from Gigaspora rosea, assembly GCA_003550325.1. Lineage (NCBI taxonomy): Eukaryota > Fungi > Glomeromycota > Glomeromycetes > Diversisporales > Gigasporaceae > Gigaspora > Gigaspora rosea. The sequence goes on along the minus strand of QKWP01001777.1, from coordinate 94,263 downwards.
AAAAAAAAATCAGTATAAAAAAAAAAATCATTATAAAAAAAAAACAAATAAATCGTTATATATATACAAATATATAAAAAAAAACATTATAAAAAAAAAGTGAGCTTTTAGGCATCTCCTGCGAGAGATATATTTCCTGCAGGGAGATATATCTCCCAACCAATCAAAAACTGCAAATATCACGTGATACTCATTCCGAAGTACTGCACATAGTGTTTTGATCTGAGAACAAAATCATCAATCGGTTACCCGAGCTGGTTTACCCGATTTTAATCGAATTAACCAGAATTATTTCGGTTAACTCAGTTGACCTGAGTTATTCAGCAACTGACCAGAATTTCTAATCGGTTAATTCAGTTGACCCGAATTATCAAGCAACCAGATAAGAATTTCTAATTCGGATAATTCAGTTAACCCGAGTTATCTGGCTTAGCTGGGCAAACGGAACATAATTTAAAAGTTTAACATTAATTCATATAATTTTGCAAAAAAAAAATATTAAAAAACTTAATAGAACTTTAACATGACAAATGTCAAGTATTGTTTTAGGCCAGCAATGGCCAATTCAAAATCATTAACAATAAAAATGCAAATATTTAATTGAGAATTCAGCAAATTCAGCAAATTCAGTAAATTTAGCAAATGCACCACAAATTTTACCAAACTGCAATTACAGAAAAATTATCAACTCATGTTACTGAGTTACAATTCTGGGTAATAAATAAATTGCAATCGTTGATCAAAGGTCAATAAGTAATTTGAGCGAATGTTTAGTAAGTTATATTAAAAAATAATTTGAGCAAAAGCGTATTATTTAATCCTGCTACCATGCGAATCTTGTTACCATTTTTGTAATCGGTTAACTGTATACCCAATTATGTCGGATTAACTGGTTAACTGACTATCAACCGATTATATCGGATTAACCAATTAAGCATTTTATTCAATCGGTTAACCGGATTTCTTTCGGTTCAGTTCGGTTACCCGATTATAGACCAACTGGGTCAAATCACTAACTGCACATTTGTACTACTCAGACCTTTATTTCACCAATCAACTTCGAACAAATTCATTTGCCCAGATAACTTTTTAAACTTGTTTTTTAACTTTATTATATATGTATTAGCACCCGCGTGATCCCGGTTCAGATTCCGCGAAGCCAATATGATATACTTGATTAAAATATTTAATTGATGATCCAGATAAGATCGGCACAAATTTACTATACAAATTTGGGGTAAATTTTATCAATTTTATATATTACATAAAAAAATACACGAAAGTATTAAAAAGGCAAAGTGCAAGAAAATCGTTAATAACAAGTTTTTATTGCACGGGTAACTTAGTTCAGAGGTTCTAAAAATGACCTGTACCAAAAAAAATTATTATTACCGTGTAAACAAAAAACTTTACTTTGGACTCGAGTCAGATTTCGGACTATAACGAAATAGCAAATGCACAATTGCAACAAGTAAAAAAAAGTAAAAAAGAAGAAAAAGAAGCAACCGTGATAATTTTATTCAAGAAAAAAAAAAAATAGCAACAAATACATAAAAAAAAGAAAAACGGAACAAAAGAAATATCCAATATATATGCGAGTATGTATACTTATTACGAATATGTAATTTTGTTTTCATCCAAAGAACGCTCTGCTATTGATCGTTTCCAAGCCCTCGAAAAACCACTTATCCAGTTT